>JAXIVJ010008257.1:17500-52500 GCA_036785665.1 Chirona hameri
AGGACATACACCATTACACGATATACACAATACACATACACAGACACAAATACACCGATACAGTCACTACCTACTATACTCATACGTCATACACATACAGCATACACTATGACACATCACAGACACATACACATACACATACACATTGACACAGACTTACCATAGCACATGACACTGTACACAGAGCACATGACACATACAACTAGGACACATACACATCACGATACACATACACGAGACACTCTTACCACTATCTCATAGCACATACACTGATACGACATACACACATTACACGATTACTCAGTACACTTACTACAGACACGAGACACATACTACATACACAGCACAACACATACACATATACTGCATACTCGTATATCGACATACACGAGTACACATACACAGTACACGATTACTCGATACACATTACCACTATACACGAGTACGACCATACTACCTACCTACACATTACGACATAGCACGATAGCAGCCGGACTATACCCATACACCATACACATACACCGTATACTCAATACACATACACATACACACTACACATACACCCAGCACTTTACACATACACATACATATACAGTACATACACATGACCAGTATACACATAACACTTGACACACATACACATTACCATACGATACCACATACACACACATACACATACACATTACAGCTGATGACACCATACCACATACTCATACGCATACACATACACTATACACACTACTTACAGCTGATTCACGATACACCTACACATACACAGACACTTACTCGATATCGACTATACGACATACACATACACAGACCACAGCACATCGACTACACAGTACACAGACACTTACACTGATACAGCATACACATACACAAATACCACATACACTATACGTCAGACACGATACACATACTATACATGACTCTATACACAGTACACTTCGACTCACTATACACTATACAACAGGACACATATCACATGACAGACCATTCTATACATCAGACACATGAGCACATACACATGATCACGATACACGAGACACATACACCATACTCAGACACGTTACACATATACAAGATACTCGATACTACATACACATACACTCATCACATACACACATACACCATAACATCTAGTACACATACAGCATTCACGGATACACATACACATACCCTATACACTGTATCACCATACACATACACTATACTCACATACATCGGAGACGACTACAACATGACTCAAGTACACATACACATACACCGACGACGACGATTAGCACATAAACATACACCATAACACGTATACAGCATACACAGACACAGACAGACATGATCGACATACATTCATACCACATCCTTACACATCACCATACGACAGTACACCTTACACTATACACTGTACAGCATACACAGACACATACACATATACATCGAGACACATACACAGTACATCATACCATACGATACACGAGTACACATACCCACTCGACACATACAGCATATCTCATACAGCATACTCATACAGCATACTACATACACGATACACGATAACACATAACCACTAGTCACTACATACCACATACTACAGTCACATTACACTTCAGCCAGCATCCACTTCACATCCGACAGTCCACAGCCACAGCCACAGCCTCATCACTCCAGCCATGGCAGACAGTCCACTGCCACAGCCACAGGCCTGCATCCACTTCCGACATCCATCGACATCCACTTCCACTGCCACCTGACTCTTCAGACACTTAATCATACACTTGACTAACAGACATCACATACTCTAGGACACTGACATCATGTACACATACTATTGACACATACTACTAGTGACACATATCAGCCATGACACATTCTACATGTCACAGACCACATACACCATGTCACAGACCGACCAGTTCACATACTCATACTCAGACACCAGACACCAGACACAGACACAGACACTATGACACATACGACATACGAAGCAGACACGTTACACTTACACATACACATTCACATCATTACACGAGTACACAGACCAGTCGAGACTACATACAGCAGTACACAATACGCATCACATACACATACACTATAAACATACCACAGTACACATTACAGCCAGACACAAGTCACTAGTGAACATACTACATACACATACTACATACACAGACGACATACACATTACAGCTGGTTACACAGTACACATCACTATACACATACACTGACCACATACAATATACACCTATACACTTACACATACCACATACACAGTACAAGATTCACTTCTATACACATACAACTTGTGACACTTATCCACGGAGACACAGACTCATATGACGACATGCCACCCACATCCTCATACCACATCTTCATCACAGGCCACTCGCCAAATGTCAACTATGCCACTATGCATCATGCCACTATGCCACAGCCACTTCACAGCCACCAGCAACTGCCTTCCTCAGCCACATCGCATCCACAGCCTCAGCCATCATTGCCAATCCACAGCCACATCCTCATCCACAGCAACAGCATCTGCCATCCTAGTACAGCTTCACATGCATATGCAACAGCATACCAATGCCAACTTGCATCATGCCACTCCTGCATATGCGCACAGCCACACTGCCAAGCCTATGCCTCATGCCATATGCATATGCCATCTGCATATGCATATGCATCTGCTATGCATATGCCTATGCATCTGCATCTGCATCTGCCTATTCATAGCATATGCATATGCATATGCAATGCATATGCTATGCATATGCAATGCATATGCATATGCATATGCATATGCCATATGCATATGCATATGCATATGCATATGCATATGCATATGCATATGCATATGCATATGCATATGCATATGCATATGCATATGCAATCTGCATATGCATATGCATATGCATATGCATATGCATATGCATATGCATATGCAATGCATATGCATATGCATATGCATATGCATATGCATATGCATATGCATATGCATATGCATATGCATATGCATATGCATATGCATATGCATATGCATATGCATATGCATATGCCAAACTACTCGCATATGCACTCGCATATGCATTATGCATATGCATATGCATATGCATATGCATATGCATATTGCATATGCATATATGCATATGCATATGCATATGCATATGCATATGGCATATGCATATGCATATGCATATGCATATGCATATGCATATGCATTATGCATATGCATATGCATATGCATATGTGCATATGCATATGCATATGCATATGCATATGCATATGCATATGCATATGCATATGCATATGCAATGCATATGCATATGCATATGCATATGCATATGCATATGCATATGCATATGCATATGCATATGCATATGCATATGCATATGCATATGCATATGCATATGCATATGCATATGCATATGCATATGCATATGCATATGCATATGCATATGCATATGCATATGCATATGCATATGCATATGCATATGCATATGCATATGCATATGCATATGCATATGCATATGCATATGCATTATGCATATGCATATGCATATGCATATGCATATGCATATGCATATGCATATGCATATGCATATGCATATGCATATGCATATTGCATATGCATATGATGCATATGCATATGCATATGCATATGCAAAAATATATGCATATGCATATGCATATGCATATGCATATGCATATGCATATGCATATGCATCTGCATATGCATATGCATATGCATATGCATAGCATATGCATATGCATATGCATATGCATATGCAATATGCATATGCATATGCATATGCATATGCATATGCATATGCATATGCATATGCATATGCATATGCATATGCATATGCAAATGCATATGCATATCTATGCATATGCATATGCATATGCTATGCATATGCATATGCATATGCATATGCATATGCATATGCATATGCATATGCATATGCATATGCATATGCATATGCATATGCATATGCATATGCATATGCATATGCATATGCATATGCATATGCATATGCATATGCATATGCATATGCATATGCATATGCATATGCATATGCATAAGCATATGCATATGCATATGCATATGCATATGCATATGCATATGCATATGCAGATGCATATGCATATGCATATGCATATGCATATGCATATGCATATGCATATGCATATGCATAGCATATGCATATGCATATGCATATGCATATGCATATGCATATGCATATGCATATGCATATGCATATGCATATGCATATGCATATGCATATGCATATGCATATGCATATGCATATGCATATGCATATGCATATGCATATGCATATGCATATGCATATGCTATGCATATGCATATGCATTATGCATATGCCATATGCATATGCATATGCATATGCATATGCATATGCATATGCATATGCCATATGCATATGCATATGCATATGCATATGCATATGCATATGCATATGCATATGCATATGCATATGCATATCATAGCATATGCATATGCATATGCATATGCATATGCATATGCATATGTATATGTATATGTATAATGTATATGTATATATATATAATATATATATATATTATATATTATATATATATATATATATATATATTGTCAATATTACATATATGGATGAAATTAAAGCATGCTTATGACTAGATCAGGATAAATACTACAGCAGAGCACATACAAATGTGATATTTAAATCACTAGCGGATCCAGGGGAAGGGGGCATGGCGGTCATGCCCCCCCCCCCCCCAAACACACACAAAAACTGGAATCGGAGCAAAATTAACCACCGTTCTGGATCCGCCAATGTTTAAAATCATGTGCAATGCCTTTATAATGAGATCAATCACATATATTATATATCCCCCAGGCCGAAACCACCGTTCTGGATCTGCCAATGTTTTAAAATCATGTGTAATGCCTTTATAATGAGATCAATCACATATATTTTATATAACACATGTTTCACACCAAGGAAAATACACAACAGAATGTGAAAACAAACTGCATGACATCAACGCTTGTGCCGGGGAAGCCTCAGATGGCTGACTACAGGAGCCCTCTTCTGCTACTGCTCATCCTAAAATACATACCAAGTTAATCTCTTGTCAAGCACCCCAGGGACTGGACCAACGCCACGCTTAGCAACAATATAAATGCATAAGGTCTCACATGTGCCAGTCACAGTACAACAGCAGCAGACCCGATCAGACTTGCACTATTCAAAACACAGCAGTCGCCGCCGAGCTGCCCAGGCTCCGCCGCTTCAGCGGCCAGCGCAACAGCCGGATGCAGAAGAATACGACATGAACCAATCACTTGTATGTTCAAAGTTCTGCAAATAACCAATGAGTTCATACACAATTATCTCAACACAGTGTCGCCAAATTCAGCCAGTTAGGTGTCAATGATGTATATTACGAGCGAGGCCGAAGGCCGAGCGAAGTCTTACCAAACTTGCGGGGAAAACAATATTGAGCGGCCTGATATGAAATATGAAATATGAAGAGAGCAAAATTCTTTGGACCCAAAAAGTCCAGAAAATGACACAAATTCCAAGACTGTTAACACGACAATGACTGCTCACAGAACTGACAAAAAATGAATAATTCAATTATAAATACATTCTTGTATTTGTTTTAGCACTGTTTTGAGAACAATTGAAGACATTGCAATTACAATAATAAATAACCTTATTCTCATAATGCCGAAAAATATTTTAAAAAGACAAAGTCAAATTAGGGAGCTTTTGGCTTGCGCCTTCATCAGCCATAAATGTATTATTTTCCATTTTTGTCACCAGTTAGCAAAAAACATAAATATTCAAATATCCAGTAACCTGCATTCGGCACACATGCACTTCCAAGATGGTAGAAATTCAAGTAGGCTGCGCACAGCAACATGCCAATCAATTGGTCGAGTCGGGGTCTGGTGTGTGGGGGAACGGGGGGGGGGGGGGAACAGTACACGTGAGTCTCGGTAACGTAAATTAATTTATATGTATTGGAAAAAGGGTGTTTTGATAATTATTGTATAAATTCGGCAGGACGTATATGTATAGCTAGAAGCGCGTCTTCAGGTGAGGTAGGCATTGTGTGTATAGGTATTTGATGTAAATGTGTATATATGCATATAAGTATAGTATACATGTATATATGAGGTAGATAGGTATGTAGTATGCTGTATATATGAGGTAGATAGGTATGTGTATATATGCATAGAAGTATAGTATACATGATTATATGAGGTAGATAGGTATGTGTTATATTCGGTAGGACGCATATGTATATGTATAGCTAGAAGCTCGTCTTAAGGTGAGGTAGGCATTGTGTGTATATATATTCAACGTAAATGTGTATATATGTATAGAAGTATAGTATACATGTATATATGAGGTAGATAGGTATGTGGTATGCGGTATATATGAGGTAGATAGGTATGTGGTATGTGGTATGTGAATATATGCATAGAAGTATAGTATACAGGTATATATGAGGTAGATAGGTATTTGTTATGCGCGGTTGTATTTGTTGTATTTGTTTTAAATACCCCGACTCAACCAATTGATTGGCATGTTGCTGTGCGCAGCCTACTTGAATTTCTACCATCTTGGAAGTGCATGTGTGCCGAATGCAGGTTACTGGATATTTGAATATTTATGTTTTTGCTAACTGGTGACAAAAATGGAAAATAATACATTTATGGCTGATGAAGGCGCAAGCCGAAAGCTCCCTAATTTGACTTTGTCTTTTTATAATATTTTTCGGCATTATGAGAATAAGGTTATTTATTACTGTAATTGCAATATAAATACATTCCACTAACTAACCAGAAACTCAAACTGGAACATAAAGCGAGACGCGGACCAATAAATACCCTGTCGTCGGTGACGAAGAATGCCACTGCACGAGAGTGAATGCAAAGGTTGTACAAATCTGTATTATTCTTGATTGAAACACGAACGCCATACTTGCCGCGAATGTCGTGCATCCATATTCGGTATATTATTCCAAATCTGGTAGTAACCTTCATTTGTTGGTATGTTTTCTAGTTGTTATAGTATATTTTTGGTATATACTATAAAAAACTTTGGAGTACCCAGAGTTCTACTGCCCCAAGGCCCTATAACAACAGGTTGGACGAAGTTTTATACCAAAATTATACCAAAGTTTCCATGACATTTAATTATTTCATTCATGCAACAATTGATCGCACTTATATTAAAAGTTTAGAAATAGAAAACATATTTTGATGACACATAATTGTTAGTTTTGTATTTATAAGAAGCATTAAGAACTTTTCGTATGAAATCTGAAATATTTGACTGAACACCAAAATAGCAACTAACTTTGCCAGATCATACAATTCTTGCGCGCTAAAGACAGATGTAACGACGGCCTTGACGCAAATGAAAAGGGGAATAATTTATTCCATCACTAGTTTTTCGAGCCTTTGTACCAAAAAATACTCACTTTGTACTATTCTGGAATTTGTACCAAAACTACTCACCTAGTACCAAACTTCACTCAGTCTATACCTTTTTTCCTGCCAAATACCTAGTTCATGTGGTTGCCAGATGCAGACGCTCAGTTTGAACCAATATGTGCTCAATTTGTACCTTTTACGCTTTCATATGGTCCTCCATTACTCCATAGCACGCCAAGAGCACGCCAAGGCTACGAGCGAATCTTAGGCCGCCCCGATCGGACTGAATGGCTACGAGCGAATCTTAGGCCGTCCCGATCGGACTAAATGGCTACGAGCGAATCTTAGGCCGTCTCGATCGGACTAAATGGCTACGAGCGAATCTTAGGCCGTCCCGATCGGACTTAATGAGGGGGTTAGGTTAGGTTAGGTTATGTTTGGTAAGTTAGGTTAGGTTAGTTTAGGGTAAGGCTTGTGCAAAAGGAATATGCAAAATGTTGTTATGTCCCTGCAATTTGGCGCGCAATGTTACCAGTTAAAACTTATACTGAAAACTAAGCTAAAAAGTTATATTTGCTACCAGATTTGGATGAAACTATCGATGTATTACAAAGCTAGTAAAATCCGGTACAAACTGAGTATCGTTTGGTACAAGGCTAGTTTAAAGTTCCACAAAAACTCTGATATTTGGTACAAATAACGAATATTACAGATAGAGTAGAAAGAAGTACAGATGCAGTAAACTTAACCAAAACTGGGAAAACTAGTACAAAGTGAGTAGTTTTTGGTATAGCGTAAATTACATCCCAAATGAAAATGACCCGCCTGACCCACCATCAGGGGGGTCCGCTCCGCCTATTTAACATGGGGAAAAAGGGCGACAAATATTAGCAACGTCCGCAGCATGACCGTGTTCACTGATTTTATCGTTAGCCAGATGTCGCTGCTGACAGATTTTTGTCCAATCAGCGTGAGCTGTTATCGCCGCTCATTGGTTAACAGCCGATGACGAGGATGAGGGCCAGAATAGCCGAACATGATTTGTTTACGTAACGTTAATCGCGGTGCGTCGTGTGTAGGGCATGGGTGTATAGGAGCTTCTCGAGGCTTTTTTCTAGTTTGAGAAAACTTTGAGAACTGTAGAAATGCTCATGTGAAAGGTCAATCAATTTTGATTCGATTTATGTGATTATTTGCTCACAAAACTTGTCAGGAAGGATAATAATATGAGCATCTTTGGAGGTGCTCCTCATGGTACTTTGCCAACGAAGTTCAATCAGTGTTATTTGTATTGTTATCGCAATTCAGTTGCCATACTGGGGCAGCATTTGGCTAGTTTTGATGATCATTGGAGCTTGGTGGATGTTTTGCTTAGACATATTTTGTATAGCTTGATTTAAATTCAGTATTACAGTTGTTCAAACTTGTGCTCAATGTGTCCTTGTATGCAAAGGTAAAAACATGAATATCAATAACCTACTTAGGCATTGACATGCCGATGCATGGTAGGTACTTCACAAAAGTCATATCCTGCTATGGGTATTTGATCAATGTTACTAATGCACCTTAAAATTACAGGACATACCAAGATGCCCTTCTGTGCTGTTGGAGGCTGCAGTAAAAGCTCGCACCAAAGGGGCGATGAAGGTGCAGATCGAAGCATATCATTCCATCGGTTTCCCAAGGACCCGTCTCTGCGGAAGATATGGATCCACATGTGTGGCAGAAAAGATTTAATAAATCCTGCTTCTGGAACCATTTGCTCTGAACACTTTTTGACATCAGATTTTTGTAAGTTCCATCAATTCAAAGTAACCACCAGTGACAACACCCAGAAAAGAAGGCTTGAACAGGGTGCCATCCCTTCATTGAAGCTGCCAGGGTCAAGCTTCATCCAGTAAGTGAACCAGCTTTGTTGACTAGCTTAAGCTAAACAAATTTGGATTGCCTAGTTGCTAGCAAAGATGATTAAGTTCTGTGTAATATGCTCTCATCCTTTCACTGGATTACATGATGAATGTGAGGTCTAAGCACATGCTTTGAAATTCTAGAAGTAGCCTTGATTGACACTGTTTTTTTTGTCACTTAACACATCCCATCGTATGGATAAAATTGTTGCTATGCCTGATGGTACAGCACTGTGGTGTGATCTATGAGGGGGCAACCAATGTTATGTTCAATATGATAAACAAGAAAGAACCTAACAGGAGTAATTAAGTTTGTTTGGTGTCAAATAAGAGGCATTGACATGCTCAGAGTTGTCTGTTTTGTTTGATATTGGGACCTATCAGTGTGCTCTTTATCTATTCTTTTTGTAAACAATGTTGAATACAGAAGAGCATTGTCAGTTTTTATCTTGCTATTTCCTTGTTTTATAACCAACAAATGTTGCCCAATCAATGTTTCAGTGTTCTGTTTATTAACTTTGCTTTATCATTACCAAGTGCTGGTATGTTGCTCATTTCTGATGCAGGTCAGAAGCGGATGGTGGGGCACGAGATGCTAGATGGCAGCTGAAGGAGCAGAGATCAGTGCAGGAGCTCCTGGCAGTGTAAGTTATTGTCTCATGCCATAGCACAGACAACAGTGCATTTACTGATGTCATTTAACATGAACTGACCATTTTGGAATGGTTGACAAGTTTTATTTACAAATGGCATGTAGGAGCATTTCATTTTGTTTTCTTCTGGAAACAAATATGTAATTTCTTTGTTTTTACATTCTTTTTTAGTTGATGTGTCCTTGAAATGTTGAAAGTTTTTTTTTTAATTGAGTATTATATAGCAAAGTTAATGAGGAGTGAATTGTAAATAAAAAGGCTGTGAGTTGATTTGCAAAAGATCTGTAATCACAAATTCACTTTAAAAAAAATTAATTTTGAAAACAACTTTTCATCATTTGAAGGAGAGGTCAGCTGAAAAATAATAATAAAACAAAGAAGTAAATTTTCCTTGCTCAAGCACTACATAGATCAAATATGTTATTTATTGATACATTTCTTGCGAATTGACTCAGCATATACAGTTAGAAAATAAATCTGAACTAAGTGGCTGAAGTGAAAATGTATGGATGTGTATGGTTATTTATGAACAATTAACAGCATGCAAAATAATATTCTGCAGGGCATCCACCTCTACTGGAGAGAGCCATACCGCCCAGGGAGTCGCACACGACGCCCAGTTGGCCGGCCAGGTCGCCCAGGGGTCTGACACCGTCGACGCCCAGGTGACTGCTCAGGCCGCCCAGACAGCTCAGACCGCCCAGATGACTGCTCAGGCCGCCCAGGTGACGGCTCAGGCCGCCCAGTTCGCCCAAGGGGCTGACCACGTCGACGCCCAGGTGGCCGGCCACGACGCC
This sequence comes from Chirona hameri, assembly GCA_036785665.1. NCBI lineage: Eukaryota > Metazoa > Arthropoda > Thecostraca > Balanomorpha > Balanidae > Chirona > Chirona hameri. The sequence goes on from JAXIVJ010008257.1 coordinate 28,311, forward strand.
CAGGTCTCCCAGGGGGCTGACCACGTCGACGCCCAGGTGACCCAGGGGGCTGACCACGTCGACGCCCAGGTGGCCGGCCACGACGCCCAGGTCGCCCAGGGGGCTGACCACGTCGACGCCCAGGTGACCGCTCAGGCCGCTCAGGCCGCCCAGGCCGCCCAGGCCGCCCAGGCCGCCCAGGCCGCCCAGGTGGCCGCCCAGGCCTCCCAGGGGGCTGACCATGCAGAACGGTCAACTGTTGACTTGATCAGGTAAGTGTGCGTGTGCGTGTGCGTGTGCGTGTGCGTGTGCGTGTGCGTGTGCGTGTGCGTGTGCGCGTGCGCGTGCGCGTGCGCGTGCGCGTGCGCGTGCGCGTGCGCGTGCGCTTGCGCGTGCGTGTGTGTTATTGTCTCATGCCATAGCACAGACAACAGTGCATTTACTGATGTCATTTAACATGAACTGACCATTTTGGAATGGTTGACAAGTTTTATTTACAAATGGCATGTAGGAGCATTTAATTTTGTTTTCTTCTGGAAGCAAATATGTAATTTCTTTGTTTTTAAATTCTTTTTTAGTTGATGTGTCCTTGAAATGATGAAAAGTTTTTTGTTTTTTAAATGGAGTATATTATATAGCAAAGTTAATGAGGAGTGAATTTTAAATAAAAAGGCTGTGAGTTGATTTGCAAAAGATCTGTAATCACAAATTCACTTTTAAAAAAAGTTGAAAACACCTTTTCATCATTTGAAGGAGAGGTCAGCTGAAAAATAATAATAAAACAAAGAAGTAAATGTTCCTTGCTCAAGCACTACATAGATCAAATATGTTATTTATTGATACATTTCTTGCGAAATGACTCAGCATATACAGTGAGAAAAAAAATGAACTAAGTGGCTGAAGTGAAAATGTATGGATGTGTATGGTTATTTATGAACAATTAACAGCATGCAAAATAATATTCTGCAGGGCATCCACCTCTACTGGAGAGAGCCATACCGCCCAGGGAGTCGCACACGACGCCCAGTTGGCCGGCCAGGTCGCCCAGGGGTCTGACACCGTCGACGCCCAGGTGACTGCTCAGCCCGCCCAGACCGCTCAGGCCGCCCAGATGACCGCTCAGGCCACCCAGGTGACCGCTCAGGCCGCCCAGTTCGCCCAAGGGGCTGACCACGTCGACACCCAGGTGGCCGGCCACGACGCCCAGGTCGCCCAGGAGGCTGACCACGTCGACGCCCAGGTGACCCAGGGGGCTGACCACGTCGACGCCCAGGTGGCCGGCCACGACGCCCAGGTCGCCCAGGAGGCTGACCACGTCGACGACCAGGTGACCGCTCAGGCCGCCCAGGCCGCCCAGGCCTCCCAGGGGGCTGACCATGCAGAATGGTCAACTGTTGACTTGATCAGGTAAGTGTGTGTGGGTGTGCGCGTGCGCGTGCGCGTGCGCGTGCGCGTGCGCGTGCGCGTGCGCGTGCGCGTGCGCGTGCGCGTGCGCGTGCGCGTGCGCGTGCGCGTGCGCGTGCGCGTGCGCGTGCGCGTGCGCGTGCGCGTGCGCGTGCGCGCTTCTATAACCTCCACTCCTTGTCCTATATTAATTTTGAGAATAGGGACATCTCGCATAAGGCGCCACGAGAGATGTATTCAATTCAATCAATCGACTCAAGTTACTCTCGTTGTGTGGTCTGCACTTCGGGTACTGATAAGGATCAGGGTTCGCCACCAGACCGTACGCTAGCTGAGATGCAAGTTTAGTATCTAGACATGCGTGGTGTTGTGTTAGCATACCTAGTCTACAACTCTACGTATACAATTTGCATCACAGCTAGCGTACGGTGTGCCAGCGAACCCTGATCGTTATCAGGACCCGAAGTGCTGACCACACGACGAGAGTAACTTGAGTCGATTGATTGAGTTGAGTACAAGTGTGGGCGCCACATAATCTGAAGAGTTGCGGCGCCACCAAGCCAAAATCATCTCGCATAAGCACCTAACGGTTGCCACCAATACTTACAAGAAGATCTGCACTAATTGCGCCAGCTTATGGCTCTGATTTGGACGTATATTATACTGTCCGTTGGCGTCATTGGTTGGGGTTTGTTGGTTGCAACTCAACATTATCCTACCTTTTACTTACGCTCCGGCATGTTTCGTCCTGTAAGGTCCGAACTCCCATCCTCCCTCGGTCATTCAACATCCTGCCTCGTCCAGACACCGCTGGAGATGATCCACGACCTGGCACAGGAGCTCGACCGAAAGAAGGCCGATCTGAAGCGCAGTCGTGCTGCCGAGAAGGTTATCCGTCGCCAGCTCCAGCAAACGTCTAGCAAGGCCAAGCAGCGTGCGAAGAGGCTCCGGGAACAGAACAGGGCACTGCGCACCCGGAATGCTGCCCTCCAGGCTGCCGCGGCCAGCGGCCCTCTGAGTGCTGCCCAACGCCGAGCTGCAGCAACGGGCAGACGTGTCCGCTGGTCGGAGCAGGACGTCGGGACGGCTTTGGGTCTGCGGGTCCTGTCGAGGCGGGCATATCAGTACGTGAAGGACTCCATGAGGATCCCGCTCCCGTCCTTCACCACCCTGTCCGAGTGGACCCAGCATTTCCGGATGGTTCCCGGCATGATGGAGTCGGCGATGTGGGTACTGGAGGCCACCGTAACCGGACTCGACGACATGGGAAGACTGTGTGTCGTTGCCTTCGACGAGATGAGCCTGGACAGCCGGATTTGTTACGACCAGGGACGTGACGTAGTGTTGGAAGCTTCGAAAATGCAGCTCGTCATGGTCCGGGGGCTGACCTCAGCGTGGAAGCAGCCAGTCTGGTTTGACTTTGACCAGCCTATGACGCCTGACAAGCTCTCAGCCGTCATATCTCGGCTGGAGGCCGTCGGCCTTCGAGTGGTCGCCGCGGTCAGCGACATGGCCTCACCCAACGAGCGGCTCTGGGCCGATCTGGGGATCACCAGCGCCTTCTCGGACACAGCTCACCGGACGTGGTTTACCAACCCAGCGGATCCAGCGAGGTATGTTTTTGCAAACATATAATATGGAGAGGATCAACTAGTTAGCTTCTATTTATTTGCAGACGGAACCAGTCTGTTAAAGGGAAATAATGACCTTTTTCCACTAAAATGGAGTTAGCACTTGAAATCGCCAGACGAGATCAAAATATATTGTAAATTCATCACATTTTGCATGAAAACTTTCCTACCGAAAGATATTTCAAGTTAAAGTTGATAAGCGTTCCACACTTTTAACGACCGGTACTTGCACTATTTCTGACCTTTTGTCAAGTACTTTTGGTCCTCATCAAACTGCGGGCTTTTCCCGTATTTTTTTTTTTACGCAATGGAGTGGAAAATATATTGTGCGTTCTGCTTGTTGTGATTATATGCCCGGCGATCTTCTAAAACTAACAGCGATTGGAAAAAGTGGCAATAAAATCGGAAGCTCATCGATGCACATCAACGCGGCATAGTTAGTGGTTGCGACCCTCAATTTTTGCAATTCGATTCATTTGTTTTCAACATTAGGAGTTGTGTATAGTTTGTCTGTGGCTGTATATAACACTATGCTTTATTTTAGCATGAAAAATAATAATTTTTCCCAAAAAAACTAACGAACAATAACACAAAACTGGCAATTAAATCAGAAGCTCATCGATGCACATCGACGGCGACCTATTTAGCGTCGGCGATTTGTTTACAAAGTCATTGTCATGCTTCTCGGCGCACTTAACCATCTCGGCGCACTTGGCGAGTTGTTCCTGATTAGTATACCCAAGTCCCGTAGCAGGCTTTGTTAATGACGTCATTGGTGCCATTCTTGTGTAGCATTGCAAAATATATCTGATTTCGAGTTGAAAGCTAATTGAAGACTTATTCAAATGATTGTTTTTAAGTTTGAATTTTCTTGTTAATCATTATTAAAGGTATTTTATCACTGTATTTCATAGTAGTTGACACTTCAGAAACTTGTGACGTAATAATATTGTATCCAATATGCATTTCCCTCACCTTTTGCCATTGTGGCGCAGTGCCGAGTGCTTTGCGAATACTAGCTTGCCTGGGGTTCAATTCATTCCGCTCTTATTTTATTCGAGTTGGTATAGTTTGCATGTTGTTGTTATTCATGACTTATACTGATAGTCAGTCATGCATCACGGATGCTTCACGGATTGCTTCACGGATCAGAGCGCTGCTCGAACGCACGCTAGTAGCGCTTTCGTTCTCCATGGCAACCAGGCGTGAGCCAATGAAAAGCCAGAACGTATTCCCTTTCTGGCTTTTGATTGGCTGACGCCTGGTTGCCATGGAGAACGAAAGCGCTACTAGCGGGTGTCCGAGCAGCGCTCAGTTTGATCGGAAATGTCACAGAGGCTCCACAAATGCCGCACTCGATGTTAACAATGGTAGGGAAGGACGAATTTGTCAATGACCTTCATGATGTACACAAGGTACTTGTTTTGTATTTCTTCCAAAATTACAACTTTGAATTTGGGAATAATTTTATTTAATTCTTAAATTTAAATAAAATAATTTTTAAAATATAACGGGAGCCTAAGAAATTGTTGCTAACAAAATCAAAAGGTCATTATTTCCCTTTAAACAACTGCGTGTCTCATTCAGTATAAATCATCATATAGCAATAGCAATATATGTGTGTAGGTGCAGTGAGCATGTTTTAGTTAAATATGCTTATGTCAAGGTGCGTCTTCTCTTTGTAATATATCTTTCCCGTCCAACACGTAGCTCAGTTGGTAGAGCGTTGGGGTGGAAATTCGCCCATCCTGGCAAGGTGGGTTCGAGTCGCTTCGGCGCTCGATATTCGCTCCTGACCGGGATGACCTGCTGTAGGTGGCAGCGGCCGCAAACATGTCAGATGAAATCAGGAGCTGGGCGGACCGTGTTCCAACTTCTAGCACATTAAACATTCGCCACTAAATTCTGTCGTTGAACTGGAACTACGTTATTGGATGATAGGGTCAGGGCCCACGCAACTGACCTCTGCTTATCATAGGCCTCTGATTCCAGAAATCCATTAATTCAAATACTCGGACTATTTTTTAAAACAAATCTTAATGCATTGTTTGTAGAAATGGTCATGTACCATATGGGCAACTTTTGTCACCTGCTTCATGTTGTCGTCTATAAATATTTCAATTGAAATCAATTGCTCTGCTTTGCAGGAACATATGGGTGTTCGCCGACGCCCCACACCTGCTGAAACTCATCCGGACGCACGTGCTGTCTGGCGGTCTCCAACTTCCAGACGGCACTGTGCTCGATGCCGGTCTGTTTGAAGAGGTCTGGGGACTGGACAACTCGGCAGCCAGCCGCGATCCCGCCAGAGGTGCTCCCTTCGCCGCCAACGGCGCTCCTGCCACCGCCGCTGGCGCTCCTGCCACCGCCAGCAGCGCTCCTGCCACCGCCGCTGGCGCTCCTGCCACCGCCAGCAGCGCTCCTGCCACCGCCAGCGGCGCTCCTGCCACCGCCAGCAGCGCTCCTGCCACCGCCAGCAGCGCTCCTGCCACCGGCTGCGGCGCTCCTGCCACCGCCAGCAGCGCTCCTGCCACCGCCAGCAGCGCTCCTGCCACCGCCAGCAGCGCTCCTGCCACCGCCGGCGGCACATCTGCGCTGGCCAACGACGGACAGCTGAGGCTTTGCCCGCGTCTGACCCGTATCCACATTGACGTAAGTTTGTTTTACCTACTAGTGTCGGCTTATCTTGATCTGTGTCAATGTAAATATGTGTCAATCTGTCTGAATTCAGTAGGTACTCTTGTAACATTACCATTACTATTATGTAACATTGCAAGTTCCTGCATCAGCCTTGTGAAGTCATTAGCAAAATGTCCCTGCTAAGCATATACCGCCTACGGACGATCTTCAACATTTGACAAAAAAGAAACATAACTAATTGTGATAGTATGCCCTGGATGTATACACTGCTAGCGTAGCATATAGCGCCGTTTTTGTGAATTTCATATGCGGATTAGCAGTTCGCTTCTGAGTTTGATGATAAGCTCACCCTGTTCACGACTTGAACCTTTAAACTTCCCCACACAACGTTTCTGTCCCTGTATGAAATGTCCCCCAATCCATTGCGATATGAAATTCAGAGTACTGATCATTGATCAAGCCTTGCCAGTTTTCTCCAGTAGGTACGCTTTGACTCTACATTGATACATCGATATCGATAAAACATTGATATCAACAAAAATATATTACATTACTGGTTTGTTTCCAGGGTCGAGGTCAGACCAGCCAGCGGGTGCGGCTTGCAGCCCAGCTTCTCTCAGAGCACGTAGCGGCAGCGGCAGAAATCTACCTACCTCACCGAGCCAGTGAGGCGCTCGCTGTCCGTACCTGTGACCGCTGGTTCGACGTCTGCAACAGCCGCACCAAGTCTAATGTCAAGCTGGAGCGGTGCGCATTTGGCGTACAGCCAGACGTTGAGCGCCAGCAGTGCCGTGCTCTTGCCAGCATGGAGGCGCTGATGCGCGGCACCACCAAGCTCCCGCCGCGGCCGCACCACAGTGACGAACACGCTCCAGTTCGGAAGCGGCAGCGGGCTGCTGGCAGGAAGCTTCCGTTCCAACAGGGCATCCTGCGAAACTGCCGGTCCCTGCCAGGTCTCCTGTCCGACGTCCGGCGACTCGGCGTCACCTACGTGAAGTCGGCACGGGTGAACCAGGACCTGGTGGAAAACTGCTTCTCGCAGCTGCGTGCAATGTGCGGGGCGAACACGCATCCCAACGCAGTTGAGGCCCAGACCCGGCTGCGCATTCTGATGATGGCTCCACAGCCGATCATCGCAGCCAGCGGCAGACGGCCGTCACTGCCTGTCCAGATGGAGCGACCCGAGCGTCACGGAAGGGCACAGTTCCTGACGGCCGGACCGATGGGGAACCCTCCACCTGAACTCACCCACCTCCGCGCTGACCACTGTCCGGCGCCCACAGTGGACGTGGTGGCGCCCCAGGACGGGGCAGCATCCAGCTCGCAGCCTCCCACCATCCGTCCAGAATTCGTTTCCAACGAAGCCATGGCCAATCTGGATTGCCCCGATCTGCAGGGCGACCAGGAGCTGAGCTGGGGTGCAGACGACCTCGAGATCATCTTTGAAGAGGTAACGTTGCAACCTCCCCCGCCGGATCTGTCGGAACCCGAACGAGCGTGCCTGGTCTCGACTCCCATGCCGCCAACAGACGAATCTCTCGCGTTCGTGGCAGGGTACGTGGCGGCGAAGTGTCGGGACTTTGACCCAAGCTTGGGGACTAGATCCCAAGAAGTGGCACCAGCAACACTCAAGGAAGTGCCCTCAGCGTGGACGTGTGCCCTCAGCCGGGGGAACCTGACTGTTCCCAGCGTGAAATGGTTCCGGACGGTGCAGGGCCTAGAACAAGTGTTCCGGGAGGAAATGGGATCTCGATATTGGGCCGGTCCGGGCATAAAGTCGCACCTTCGTGCGCGAATCCTCGCCAGGTGGCCGGCCTTGGACCAGCGGGTAGTGAGCAAATACGTTAGTACCAGGCTGTGGCTTCGCATCCGCTGGCTGAACGAGAAGAAAGCGGCGGAGGCGGCGGGGCGTCGCGCAGCGCGACAGGTGCGACAGCACGCACGCTCTGCGAAGTAGGTGCGAGCAGGCCGAGCAGAGCGCTGCACAGGCCTCAGTGACCTCAGAGACAGCCGAGAACGCCGGTGCTGAGACGGTCGAGCAGGAACAGCCAAAGCCAGAGCGGCAGCCGGCGTCGGAACCGGAGCAGCCGGAACTGGAGGCAGGCAGGTGGTTCCACGTCAGTGACAGACACGTCACAGAAGTGACGCTGGTGAAGGTGCACAAGGTACAGGCCTACATGCTCTTCTACGAGCGGATTGTGTAGGTCACGGTGGCTGTGTGGACTATATGGTACGTTTAATAGATCCTGTAAAGGGGATGAATGTGTTGTGAATGTTATGTAGTGTAGTGTAACTTGTAAGACGAATTTGACCAACTTATGATTACTTGATGTGTCGATGACAAATACAAAATCTGAACTAGTTGGCAAAAAAGTGTAATAATCGGCCGGTAAACGAAGGAACCAAGCAGCAAAACAAAACGGGGGGAATGCGTGTTAATGTTACATACGCGGCCGGACGGAATCACCGGGCAGCAAACTTTTCCGGCCCGTAACTTAAAAAGTTTGGGTCGGATTGCAATTTTCGCAACGGCATCCAATACAACGTTTAATTTTTGGTAGATAGACGTCTTAAGTTTAACAATCGGCCGGTAAACGAAGGAACCAAGCGATAAAAAAACGGGGGGGGGGGAATGCGTGTTAATGTTACATACGCGGCCGGCCGGAATCACCAGGCAGCAAACTGTTACGGCCCATAACTTAAAAAGTTTGGGTCGGATTGCAATTTTCGCAACGGCACCCAATACAACGCTTAATTTGTGGTAGATAGACATCTTAATTTTAACAATCGGCCGGTAAACGAAGGATCCAAGCGAGATAAAAAAAAAACGGGGGGAATGCGTGTTAATGTTACATACGCGGCCGGCCGGAATCACCAGGCAGCAAACTGTTGCGGCCCATAACTTAAAAAGTTTGGGTCGGATTGCAATTTTCGCAACGGCACCCAATACAACGCTTAATTTGTGGTAGACAGACATCTTAAGTTTAAAAATCAGCCGACAAACAAAGGAACTAAGCGACAAAAAATTGGGAGGGGTCTACGCGTTAACCCTACGTAGGCGACCGGCCGGCCGGCCGCGAGGCCCTCATCCGCGTCACAGGAGCTGCGGGGTCGTTGCAACTAAATTACGAGTTGTCGCCACTTTTTCGGCCGGAGCGGTCTACCTGGTTTACATAGCCTTGCCCACCATATACATACGGTGTCTGGTACCGTGCTGGAAACTTAATTTGTTTTTGCTTTTCAGTGTAATACGATTTTTACGAAGTTAAGTGAGTAGTCATGGTTTTCTAATTAATGAAATGTACAGCTCCCATCAGTGAATTTTAATACGGCGAACAGCCGAAATATTTTTTTTTTGGTGGAAGATCGTGCAAAGGGAGAATTGTTCATTGTTGTCGTTTTCTGGCAAAAACAGTGCAGTATTTTAGTAACATATTGCATACATACAATGCTAATAATAATAATGTTAATATTTGTACATAGTGTAAGTGTACAATAATACTCATGGGCATCGCCACTGTGACTGGGGAAACTGAGGACATTGTCCCTAGTAATTTTAAGACCCCTAATCTGATCCCATGTTAGTACACAACAAAAACTTGGATTTGTCCCTACTAATTTTGAGACAGTGGTGACACCGTAATGTTTATTGGTTCAATTTTCCTCTCTTTATGCATATTTTTGGCCAGAATTTTCCACTCAGCACCCCAGATCCAAAGCAATCCTAGGACCCTGTATGGTGGTGATTGATTGTGCAACTTGCAGCAGCCACAACCTTCCAAGCTTGCGCTCTCGCTCAGCCGGCCCTGGCTGACCAGCCTGGTCATGTGACCACCTGCTGCTGGTGCAGGGTCCCTGTTCAACTAAAAACAAAGCTTTAAGTGTCTGTAACAAAACAGTCTGCTCAGTTTCCAACCCAATAAGGTTGTTTTACTGGTTTTGATGCATTGGTATGGATCTCTGGCTGGTCTGGTGCGGATTGGTGCTGATTTCTGGTCTGCATGGTGCAGATTTTCGCTATTGGCTGGTGTGCTGTGGCAGCTCCTTGCCAAATTTTGCAGTCTGGATAATACTTATACCAACATTTGCAATTGAAGATTAAAATCAAAAGTTTCAGAATGTATGTAATTTCCATGTCCATGTTTGTTTCTTCTGGAAGATGATTATTTTAAATTTTGGTAGTGTAAATTGCAGTTAAGTTGGGCATTCAAAGGCCTAGAAAATGCATGGTTTTGATAATTCACACTCCATTATGCTTCAACGTGCATATATTGATTTGATATTGGACCCTACTGGTGATTGTTCAGATATTTGATATTTGTAATGATCATCAGAGTTACAAATATTACATTTTGTTAGTTCATCTGTCATCATACTTGCAGTGTGTTCACCATGTATTTATTTTCACAGACTTTGCAGTTTTGAGGTTGAGCATGAGCTGGGTGTGAACCCTCTGACGCAGACATTGTCGGCGGAAGCACGGCTATCAGTGCCAGAAGACGTCGGTGCCGTGGACCACGCACTCCTTGTTGGCTTCCTCGAGGAGCATCCCACCGAGGGCCAGCAGGTCGATTCCGGCCTCCAAGAAGCCAGGTCATTTCTAGAAGAAGCCAGTCAGAGCCGTCCGACCACGTCCCTCTCTGCTGCATCGCCGGTGGACCCGCAGAACGGTGTGTCGGCTGAGCAGTATGGCATGGCTCACGCGGCTGGCTACGTGTCAGCCAAGTGCCGCAAACTCGACCCCAGTCTGGGAGCTCCCTCGGCGTTCTCCACCGAGACAGCGTCAGCCGAGACAATGGACCCGGCTGCGGAGCCAGGGTGGACTCAGTGTCCCCTCCACTAAGTAGCTGGTGAGAACTGTGACTCTGCCAGAGTTATCGTTCGCACTAAGTGGCATGGGCAACTCGCGCGCGAGTGGATGTGACGGCATAACAGTGCAGATGCTGCGTGCAACCTTTCCGACCATTGGGCCTCATCTGTTGCATGTGGTCAACTGTTCACTTCGCTCGGGGGAGGTGCCGGTTAGGTGGAAGGATGCATGTGTTGTACCGCTGTACAAAAAGGGAGACCGGCGCGATCCTGCGAATTTTAGGCCAATTTCTATTACCAGTGTGCCTGGAAAACTTTGTGAAAAATGTGTTTCTGTTCAACTTTCATCCTACATTGACCAAAACCATGTATTGTGTGACAACCAACACGGATTTCGAGGTAATCATTCGACTGAAACTGCGATGATTGATACACTTAATTTTCTTTCATCTAAAATGGAAAATGGTCATGTATCCACTCTTCTAGCGGCTGACACATCCCGAGCCTTTGATAGCGTTGAGCATACACGTTTGTTAGATAAATTAGGATGGTATGGCGTGGACAGGCATTGGTTCGAGGACTGGCTGAGAAATAGGTGTCAGAGCATCCAGGGCAGCGGCGCCGGGCCATTACCAGTGACGCATGGGGTAATTCAGGGATCATTACTAGGACCAAAATTGTTTTTAATGTTTACTAACGATCTTGCAGCACATTTACCATTTGGCAAGCAGGTGATGTACGCTGATGACGTACAGTTCTTAGATTCCGACCTGGTTGAGAACTTGGCATCACTAAAGGAGCGTATGGAAAGCACACTCGACGTTGCTCTTCTCTGGTTCACTCAAAATCGACTTAAACTTAATCCTAGTAAAACAGAGCTGCTGTTTGTCAAACCGAAGCAGAAAAGATGCAAATCCTTGACAATAAAATTTGGTGACTCAGAGATAAATCCATCTCCACACGCAAAAATTATCGGTGTATACGTTGACTCGTCGTCATGGGAAAAACAAGTGTCTCAGGTCACCCGTCGCTGTTTCTATGTTCTCGTCGGTTTATCTAAATTGAGACACAGAATACCTTTCGAAACTAAGAAACTACTGATTCAGGCACTCGTGTTCCCCCATTTGCATTATTGTCTGACTGTATGGGGCGGTTGTTCTGCCACACTGCGTCATCGGGTGCAGAAGGTTATACATTTTGGAGCACGCATCGTCACTGGACTGTCCCGGCGTGAGCATATCACTCCTGCCCTGGAATCGTTAGGGTGGGATCGGCTTGACGGCATGTTGGAGGAGCGTGATGCGGCCATGTTGCGCAGACTGATGTCGCCCGGCGCGCCGCCGGCGCTTGCCGATCTCGTACGGAGCCGGTCCGATGTGTCGGTTAGGGCCACTCGTGGAACTCGTGGAGGTCATCTGGAACTCCCAAGAGTGCGGACAGAGCGTGGCAAACGCACATTTCCGTTTAGAGCCGTGAGTGTGTGGAATGCGCGCAAGGGTCGCCTGTGATTAGCGTCTGCAGACCTGGGAACAATTAACACCATTTTAGAAAGATTTATGCATTGTGTACCCATTTTATTTTTATTCTCATGTTCATGACGTGAGGGCAGAAAAGCCATGTTTTATGGAGTCCCTTAATAAACCTGACTATGACTATGACTATGGCTGGGGAAATTCAAGGAAATGGTGGCAGCCTTCTGCACACGACAACGCCTGGAGCCGGACCGCCTCTCTCGCAGCCCGAGACTTGTCGAGTCGCTGGTGGAGACTCTGAGCGAGGAGCCAGACTCTCCGGACGTTCGGATAGTGCGCAGGTTTGTCCGGCTACGCACGTTCATTCGGCTCAGCTTCGTGAACAGAATGCGCCGAGAAGAGGCGCTGGAAACGCGTGAGAAGAAGAGGAGACAGTACCTTCAGTAGCCGAGCTCCGCCGACGCGACCAACCTGTGCCGCTGCCCTCATCGCGTACTGCGTCTGGATCGGAAGGCGGCTGTTCATCAACAAATGAACGGCGGCACGCAGGATGCCTGCGGCGGCGGCGGGGACGGCGGCCTCACCACCGCCGAGGCGCTGCTGCGTCTGCAGGCTGACATCGACTCGGAGCTGGCCGGGCGGCGGTGGCGGCAGCAGCAGTGCGGCTGTCTGGCGGCAGCCGCCTTCCAGCGGCGCGTCTGGTTCTCATGGCCGGTGCTGCTGCTCTCCGCTCTGGTGGCCACCGCGCTGCTGGACTGGCCACCGCGCTGCTGGACGCTGGAGACTGAACTTGCCGTTCTGAGGCGGCGGGCGGTGGTCGGTAGCACGGCGAGCGGTGGACAGTGGTGGCGGCGGGTAACGGTGGATGGTGCCAGAGCGGTGGTGCTGGTGGGACTGTGTGTGTGTGTGTGTTCGGTACAGTTTTCGGCAGGGTGCTGTGGGAAGCTCATTGATGCGGTGTTGAGGGAAGCTGCGGCTGTTGGTGGTCCTCCCTGTATGCCGTGTACTGTCACTGAGTGAAACGGTGGATACCGGTGTTGGCAGGCAGGCGAGAAGAAATACTCTGGTGTGCTGTTGTAGCGTAGGCTCGACCCTAGCTGGGCCTATTACATGTTGGAATTAGATGCCCCCAGGTTGTATGCTAGACTAGCGAAGCCGTCCTCCAACATGTAAACATACAGGCATAGTGTCATTTTCTGCTCGTAGAAGCATTTCACTTCCGTAATACATATATTGTACGCAGTTTTTCTTCTTATGGCCAGACTAAAAGCTTTATTTTTAGTCGATTTAGCTTACGATGTGTATATTATGTGTTCTATCTCGTTTCTCTCAGGCCGCGTAGATAACGCGCTTCTTCGTTATTTTGTAGCGTATTCTGTTGGCGCGACGTGTAGTCAGTATCTTTGCCAGTTTCTGCTTTCTGCTGCCTGTTGTCTCTGGGTATGTGCCATGATTTCGAAGGAATGTGTTGCAGGATGTGCTCAAGTAATGCAATGAAATGTGATACGTGTGTGGGGAAGTTCAGCACCATTTGCGTTCCATATGTGCTCGAATATATGTAGTAAACAGTGACAATGTCTGATGCTGGTCATGAATTGTCGTGATTGCGGAAAGCGAAGAGGTTGTAACTAGTGGCGGCTCGTGGTCCTCAAGTACCTGAGGCCCAACTTCCAAGTCCGAGAGTCGCAACGAGAAGGATACGTCCGTATGCCCGTATGCAATACTGCAATTTTCAAATATCTCCGACAAATACTGTGGCATTGGAACGACCTCAAACATTTTTGGAGGTAAGGTCACTTGACGTGACCTGGTAACCTGACCGGAGATGACGTGAGGTCAAAATGTTAACACAATGTGAGTAATTGATGCCAGAATAGCTGTGCCAAATTTTGCGGTGCTACGCGTCGCAGTTTTCCTGCTATTCCCGAAAGAATGGGGTCGACATGACTCCCTCCCAACCAGGGCGAGGGTTAATATATTCGTCAAATTCAAATAATATTTTCTTAACCTAAAAAAACGCTACCCTACATAATTATCTTTTCTATATCAACTCTGTAATTCATCCATCCGTCGCATGTAAACTAAACCGTACTCCAAGCCGTACATTCCAAAGTGGCTCATGACATTTGGGGTGATAATCGTACTAAATGGTACCAAAAATCGCCCTTAGTGGTTGGCTTACATGATGCTGGTAAACGTCTTGCCATTGAAGTAGATGACCTGTTATGTATATATCGACCCCGGTTCTGGATAGAAGAAGCAGTAGCGAACATGGCAACATGAATTTTTCAAATAAATAGTATTTAGAAATGTTCGAAACTCAATATGGAAAACTCCTCGACCTCCATAGCCTTAACATGTAAATGCCCTCGGGCGCCCTCGCGGTGACGTCACGAGGGAATTGGCAGGCCTAGTCGGAACCAAGGCTATGTAAACCAGGTAGACCGCTCCGGCCGAAAAAGTGGCGACAACTCGTAATTTAGTTGCAACGACCCCGCAGCTGCTGTGACGCGGATGAGGGTCTCGCGGCCGGCCGGCCGGTCACCTACGTAGGGTTAACGCGTAGACCCCTCCCGCTTTTTTGTCGCTTGGTTCCTTTGTTTGTCGGCTGATTTTTAAACTTAAGATGTCTATCTACCACAAATTAAGCGTTGTATTGGGTGCCGTTGCGAAAATTGCAATCCGACCCAAACTTTTTAAGTTTTGGGCCGGAACAGTTTGCTGCCCGGTGATTCCGGCCGGCCGCGTACTCCCCCCGTTTTTTTCCCCCGCTTGGTTCCTTCGTTTACCGGCCGATTGTTACACTTAAGATGTCTATATACCACAAATTAAGCGATGTATTGGATGACTTTGGGAAAATCGCAATGCAACCCATTTTTTTTAAAGTGATGGGCCGGTAAATTCCACTGACCGGCGATTCCGGCCGGACCGCCGTACGTAAAACGCCAACGCGCACGTTCCTCCGGTGTGTGTCGCCTGATTTCTTCATTTGCCGACCTATTGTTACAATTAAGATAACAATCTGTCACAAATTGAACGATGTATCTTATGCCGTTAAGAAAATTGTCATCGGACTCAAACTATTTACATTTTGGGCCGGCAAAGTTAATCATTCTTTGGCTCACGATGGCAGACCGGACAGCCACCACATACAATACTCAAACAGTGATAACACTCAAATAGTCTGAATTTAAATCATGCGGCCCATATTATGGCTAAGGAAAAATTGCACTAGGCTTACCTGATAAATAAGTTGCTGATATAACAGTTGACAATTTGCGATGATAACGTCTGACAGTTCTTGGCAAAGGCCAAAGCATACCCACAAAATAGATATTCTAATTTTTTTTGACGAGTTTCATGAAAATCTGATTAGATAAGTCGATTGTCAAATGCATTCAAGCAATTCAAAATAACTGTTTAAAATTACACTTCCCGCCCGCGTCTCCGCACCACACCATCCCGCCCGCTCGCCGCGTCTCCAGCCGACGCCGGCCCACCAGGCGCCGCCATTGGCGGATCCAGAACGGTGGTGGTGGGGGGAGGGGAACGTTTTTTTGGGGGGGGGATTCCAAAAAGTCTCACACAATTCTGAAAACTCATCGGATTTCGCTTGCTTATGCATTGATAGCTGATTTAAAACAAACTTTCCTTAGTAAAAGTTGCTTGGATTTTGTTCTATATCAGGAAATGTGTCAATTTTGCGCCTATTTCAGGTTTGTCGGGGGGAGGGGCATGACCGCCATACCCTCCCCCCCCCTCCCCCTGGATCCGCTAGTGGGTGCCGCGGCGAGACGCAATGTGTTTTTGCCTCTGGAGACCAGTGCAGAAAATCCGAGATCTTTGGTCACAGCCCAGTCACGGCCACGGCACGAGCTGGCAAGTCACAGCTTTAGTCACGGCGCTGCAATGCTAACCCTATGGCGCTGGCCTCGCCAGTCACAGCTTCAGTCACGGCCGTGACCAGGTCTGGTCCCAGCGCTGGGACGCTGGGACCAGAATTCTGCAACTCTAGTTGCCTGGCAATGGGGCGCTGTCCGTGGCAGGAGCTCTCCCGCCTCGTGCAGTCTCTAAATAGTAAATACGTCGCGTTACATCGCATCAGAATTCATTGACCTTTCACATATACATTTGTATAACTCTCAACGTTTTCTCAAACTAGGAAAAATCCTCGAAAAGCTCCTAGACACCCATGCCCTCCGCACGGCGCCATGCAATTAACGTTACGTAAGCAAATGATGTTCGGGTATTCTGACCCTCATCCTCGTCATCAGCCGTCAACCAATGAGCGTGGAGAGCATCAGACGCTGATTGGCCAAAAAGCTGTTGGCAGCCAAACCTGGCTCATGCGCAGATGCGTGAACAAGACCAAGCTGCGGACACTGCTAATATTGTCGCCCTTTTTCCCCATGTTAAATATGCGGAGCGGACCCCCCTGGTCGGAACTAAACTTCGCCACGGCCTGTACTGCCCTGGTCCTGTTATTATACATACAGTTGTAAGTTGAACAGGAGGTTAGAGGCGCCACTTGAACAGGCCCATATCATAGCACATTGTTGACATTCAAATATTCGTTGTTGCAATTGTAATTGTTGCTCCTCGGGATATCCTAGAATGGTGTATGCTCTTGTTGAAAGGCCAGTCCTGGCGTTTCGAAGGTGGAACAAACCTTTCTGGGTTGAGGTGGACGCAAGCAGCATAAGTGTCAGAGGTATTATATCACAGGAAACGACTGCTTGGACTTCTGTGCATGTCAATGTAGCTCTGTTGCTTGTTATGCGACATTCCTTATGCTCCCAGCAGCACACCACAGAACATGCAGACGTGCAGACATGAGCAGTAGCATGAGCAGCTACAAACACCAGCATGTGCATGGAGCCCACATGTGGATTTTTTGTGTGTGTTAGTCTGAATGTTTTTGAATGGACAGATTTCTGAGGTCAGGCCAAAAAAAAATTCGTCAAATTCAAATAATATTTTCTTAACCTAAAAAAACGCTACCCTACATAATTATCTTTTCTATATCAACTCTGTAATTCATCCATCCGTCGCATGTAAACTAAACCGTACTCCAAACAGTACATTCCAAAGTGGCTCATGACAACTAAGCATAGCTTGTTGCACAGGCCCTGACCCCACCACCCGATCAAGTAATTCCTGGTGTCTGCAGAATTTGGAAGATAAAATTGTATGTGCCTGACATACCTGGACACGGTCTGCCCTGCCCTCTGACGTCACCTGACCTTGAGGGTGGCCGCTGCCACCGTCCCACAGGCCATTCCCAGTTGGGCAAATAGCAAGCGCTGAAGCGACCCGAACCCGGGCTGCCACTACCGGGTGAGGTCAGAAGTCCAGCACTCTCCCAACTGAGCTACAGGGGTGAACATGAATAATTAACATTACATTACAGATAACCAT
This sequence comes from Chirona hameri, assembly GCA_036785665.1. Taxonomy (NCBI): domain Eukaryota; kingdom Metazoa; phylum Arthropoda; class Thecostraca; order Balanomorpha; family Balanidae; genus Chirona; species Chirona hameri. The sequence continues at coordinate 45,664 of JAXIVJ010008257.1, forward strand.
GCCACTGTGATGTAATTGACTAGAGCTTATGAATGACTTCAGCTTTGGTTTATTGTGGCCCAGTCACAAGTGTTGCAACATTGGCATGGCACCATGGCTAGAAAAGTGCTGGCCATTGCCATCAACAGGAAGATGCTGGCAGCCTTGGCCTCCATCACCCTGATGATCCAGCTAGCTAGACTCAAGAGTCTATGGCCTCATAGCCCCATTGTTTACATTACAATATTCAGTATTGTTGTTGCTCCTCTGGATGGGTGATGTTATTCTAGAATTCAGATATATTATTAATTAATAACACTGATAATAATTGAATGTACCACCTTTGTTTCCTTATTCCTTAAGTGTACCAAAGTATACCTATGCAGGTAGGTATGTTAGGCCAAGGTGGGCTTTCACTGCTGCTGGTCACCTTGACCTTGGCACCTTGAGGCACCCTAATCATCATCATGACCTTGGCACCATCTAGGTTTATAATAATATTGGGGATTATGAGACTAGTGCAGGAATGGCATCACAGTAGCACCTCCCAGCGGCACCAACCAGCCTCCCTGAGCTGCAGCCACGAGCCAGCACCTCCCAGCGGCACCAACCAGCCTCCACCGAGCTGCAGCCACGATCCAGCACCTCCCAGTGGCACCAACCAGCCCCCACCGAGCTGCAGCCACGAGCCAGCACCTCCCAGCGGCACCAACCAGCCTCCACTGAGCTGCAGCCACGAGCCAGCACCTCCCAGCGGCACCAACCAGCCTCCACCGAGCTGCAGCCACGAGCCAGCACCTCCCAGCGGCACCAACCAGCCTACACCGAGCTGCAGCCACGAGCCAGCACCTCCCAGCGGCACCAACCAGCCTCCACCGAGCTGCAGCCACGAGCCAGCACCTCCCAGCGGTACCAACCAGCCTACACCGAGCTGCAGTCACAAGCCAGCACCTCTCAGCGGCACCAATCATCCTCCACCGAGCTGCAGCCACGAGCCAGCACCTCCCAGCGGCACCAACCAGCCTCCACTGAGCTGCAGCCACGAGCCAGCACCTCCCAGCGGCACCAACCAGCCTCCACCGAGCTGCAGCCACGAGCCAGCACCTCCCAGCGGCACCAACCAGCCTCCACTGAGCTGCAGCCACGAGCCAGCGCCTCCCAGCGGTCTGTCCTACTGCGTGTGCGTGTGCGCGCCTGTATATGTGTGTGTGTGTGTGCGCGCGTGTAGGCGCCAGTTTATTGCATTTATTGGGATGCACATTGAACTATCCCAGTGATGTGATTGGCTGGAGCTTATGAGCGACTTTGACTTTGCCAGCCTCCACTGAGCTGCAGCCACGAAATAATAAGGGATTGGGCTTAAATCGGGCATAATAAGACATGAAATGTTTTCTGACATTACAAATTGCAACAGAATGCTTAAGAAAAAATATCACCATTTACCATTGTTGCGCAACGCTGCAATTCATTGATTTTGGTGCGTAGTGGTGAGCGGCTCGTCAAGGTCATTGGCTGGTAGAAAACCGAACTGTGAACGATGATATTTCGCGCTTCTGAGCGCGAATTTCGAAAAACGGACTTCATAGTGTTAATCAGATGCGATTGCTCTTTAACATATCCGATTTTACATTAAAGAGGATCTCGTGCGATCCCGTCACTCCGGCAGCGAACTCCAGGCCGTCCGGTGTCGGGTCGGAGAAGGCTGGAAGAAAACCGAACTGTGAACGATGATATTGGGCGACTGAGCGCGAATTTCGAAAAACGGACTTCATAGTGTTAATCAGATGCGATTGCTGTTTAACATATCAAATTTTACATTAAAGAGACAGTGTCCATTTAATAAATACCTAAATCGGACCAGTCGGCATCGAACGTATTGGCTGGCTATATAAATTAGCTGGCTATATAAATAAATGGCTATATAAATTGCAGGCCTTCTAGTACTAACCGTTAATAACGTATGACAATTCAGTAAGAAATCACCCAGCAAACCGAAGAAGCAGGAGTTCGGTTTAACTGAAGAAAAAATAACTCATTAGTAGCATTTATGGTCGACTTTATTGGTGAAATGGACGTGGACATCCAAACGCAACGGAATAAATGCCAGGACGCCGGCGGACGGAGCCGGCAGCACCAACGGCGGGCCGGCCCGATAACGGACCGACGCTGTCGGGGAGAACGATACAACCCGCCGTCTATCCTGGCCGTACACCACGCTGGAATATACAACCTCTAAAGATACTCGGCTCTCTCGCTCGCAACACACATATCCGCCCCTTTCTGGGACAAAAGAGACACTCCTCTGCATATAAAAAGGCTCTCCATGTTCACGGTCGCCACACCAGCTGAGAAGCGACCCAGACAGCTCCTCTGGTACTTTAACAGATCCCAGCATCCTATCTTCACGGTCGCCACACCAGCTGAGAAGCTCTTCTGGTACTTCAGGAGATCCCAGCACAAAGGCACTCAGCACAAGGGCTCTATTTTCTTCCGTCCACGTGGTGCATTTAACCCGGGAAGCTCGGCGTGGACTCTACAATTGAGACCTGTTGAACTGAGCTTTCACGACATGTTCGCTGCTCAACGTCCCCCCCCCCCCGGCTTCGGCAGAAACGCTTAAAACCTACAAACACGTATTTACACAATACCAAAATTTGTACAAAAAACGCAACATTTTACATCTTCTAGAAACATCTCAAATGGAAAATACTCTGAAACAGACTTCAAAGTTACGTAAACCTGACGAATCAATACAACCTGTGAGAAATTGTTCCATACCAGTCCCGTTTGGGGACTGGCACGGCCTATATTGTGTGCTAGGCGCCGCCGCGGGCCGCCAGCTGCACGGCTCACTGGTTATAGACAAGGAACTCGTGCGATCCCGTCACCCTGGCAGCGAACTCCAGGCCGTCCGGCGTCGGGTCGGAGAAGGCGACGTCCTGCCAGCGCAGCGGTGCCACCGAGAAGTGACTCCTGTGGGTAAGGGAAGGTCAGGTCAGGTCGGGTCAGGCCGGGTCAGGCCGGGTCAGGCCGGGTCAGGCCGGGTCAGGCCGGGTCAGGCGAGGTCAGGCGAGGTCAGGTGAGGTTAGGCGAGGTTAGGCGAGGTTAGGCGAGGTTAGGCGAGGTTAGGCGAGGTTAGGCGAGGTTAGGCGAGGTTAGCTGAGGTTAGCTGAGGTTAGGTGAGGTTAGGTGAGGTTAGCTGAGGTTAGCTGAGGTTAGCTGAGGTTAGCTGAGGTTAGCTGAGGTGAGGTTAGGTGAGGTTAGGTGAGGTGAGGTTAGGTGATGTTAGGTGATGTTAGGTGATGTTAGGTGATGTTAGGTGATGTTAGGTGATGTTAGGTTAGGTGAGGTGAGGTGAGGTGAGGTGAGGTGAGGTGAGGTTAGGTGGGTAAGGTCCATGTCATGTCATGTCATGTCATGTCATGTCATGTCAGGTCATGGTCAGGTTCAGGTCAGTCCAGGTCAGGCGATGTGAAGTTTACATGAGCCATCTAGTGAGATTAAATAAGGTCACGTGAGATCAGGTGAGGTACAGACTTGTAAAATGGTGAATCAACGGGCTCGGCTTGTCCCCGTCTTGTGGTCAGCCCGCCGGGTCCTGATAACGATCGGGGTTCGCTGCTGCTGCGTGCTTCGAGACTGAGATGCAAGTTTGGTCATAAATTGCGTATATTCCGACTTCAAAAGATACCTAGATTATGTACTAAGTTTATAACACCTACCTTTTCCATAAAACGTAGTTAAACATGCCCAGGTAAATGTAACTTATATATGTTCTGGAGTTCAGGACATACGTGGTTCGTGTACCGGCCTTGCATCTCGGCAGGGGCAGCGAGCCCTGGCCGGTTAATGGACAGAATTACCCCACGGGTGGAAGTCATGACGGGAGTAAGTCGAGTCCGCTGATTCACCATTTTACAAATCTGCTGAGGTGAGGTGAGGAGAAGAGAGGTCAGGTGAGGGCAAGTGAGGTCGGGTCAAGTCAGGCTAGGTGAGGCAAGTTAAGCGAGGTAAGGTTGGAAGGTATCGGGCCAAGTGAAATCAGATGCAATCTGGTCAGTTTATCAGAGGCTCAGATCAGACTATATGAGTTCATGAGTTTAGAATAAGGTGAACTGAGAGCAACCTACGTAAGAGCAGGCTGGGTTTCGTCGCCCTTAATACATTATCATCGAACACTTATTTGGTCTCAGCCCAGTGATGATTTTTCGAGCTGAACATTACACACAACTGTATTTGAAACGTCACTTATATTGAAACCAGAAAAAGCAATTGCATTGATCCATGTCTTTTACCACTGAATACTATACTTGAAATAAATAAACGAATCTTGTTCGAAACCATGAATACCAATTCAATAAACCATGATGATGATTTTGGTTTAAGGGCGTCGCGACTGCTATGGTTGTATGGTTTAAATAACCTATCAAACTGGTTATTTCTCCATGCCGATTTCCGGCCATCTCAGGGCAGCACTCACTTCATGGCGTCCACCATGCGGGATGCCAGTTGTCTCCGCCGATAGTCGTGGTGCACCCAGACGCGGGAGACGCCCACCACACAGGGCCGCGGCTCGGTGGAGCAGCGGACGCCGGCCCGCGCGCCGCCAGCACCATCTCTCGGCAGCACCGGGAAGCCGCGGTTCACCGGCTCCGCCACCAGGCAACCCACGATCTGACGCCCCACCACGTAGAAGAACACCTGCGGCGAGAAGGGAGGAGAAATTGAGGTGCAGACTGGAGATGGCCGATGTGAGAGGAGATAAATGGGGTTGTACGGTGTACCACTGGTATTAGTACATACAGTTAACAGTTATTAGTACCACTGGTATTAGTACATACAGTTAACAGTTATTAGTACCACTGGTACATACAGACACACAGACAGCGCTATATGTAGCCGCAAAAATATAACACCCGACGACGAGGCGCAAACAGTTTTCGAGAAAATGTAAAATGTTATTGCAGTTAACTGAATGACATCGGACAGTACACATTACACAATACATGCATGCAGAATACAACATCGATTTAGTTAAAGGGCCATTTGACCATTTGACCATTTCCCCACAATATGGAGTTATCACTTGAAATCGACAGAGGCCAAAATATGATGTAAATTCATCACATTTTGCATATAAAAATTCCTTCCGGAGATATTTCAAGTTGATAAGCGCTCCACACTTTTAACGACCGGTACTTGCAAGTACTTTTCGGTCTCCATCAAACCCCGGGCTTTTCCCGTATTGTTTTGTTTTACGCAATGGTGTTTTGCGTTCTGCTTGTTGTGATTATATGCCGCACATCCTTTATAACTAACAACCATTGAATAAAAAAGGTAACTAAATTAACAGTTAACTTATGCACCCAACGGCGGCCTAGTCGTGGTTGCGACCCTCAATTTTGGAAAATGGGTTCATTTATTTTCAACATTAGGAGTTTTGTATATATAGTTTTGTCTCTGGCTGTATATAATAGCTTAGCTTTAGCTTATTACGGAAAATAATAATTTTCCCCAACAAAATCAACAAACAATGGAAAAACTGGCAATTAAATCGGAAGTTCACTTATGCACCCAACGGCGACCTATTTAGTGTCGGCGATTTGTTTCATAGACCAGCCAGCAAAGGTGGGCGTTATCGCGCGCGCACGCACCCACGCACCCACGCGCACACAGACACACAGACACACAGACACACAGACACACAGACACACAGACACACAGACACACAGACACACAGACACACAGACACACAGACACACAGACACACAGACACACAGACACACAGACACACAGACACACAGACACACAGACACACAGACACACAGACACACAGACACACAGACACACAGACACACAGACACACAGACACACAGACACACAGACACACAGACACACAGACACACAGACACACAGACACACAGACACACAGACACACAGACACACAGACACACAGACACACAGACACACAGACACACAGACACACAGACACACAGACACACAGACACACAGACACACAGACACACAGACACACAGACACACAGACACACAGACACACAGACACACAGACACACAGACACACAGACACACAGACACACAGACACACAGACACACAGACACACAGACACACAGCCACACAGCCACACAGCCACACAGCCACACAGCCACACAGCCACACAGCCACACAGCCACACAGCCACACAGCCACACAGCCACACAGCCACACAGCCACACAGCACACAGCCACACAGCCACACAGCCACACAGCCACACAGCCACACAGCCACACAGCCACACAGCCACACAGCCACACAGCCACACAGCCACACAGCCACACAGCCACACAGCCACACAGCCACACAGCCACACAGCCACACAGCCACACAGCCACACAGCCACACAGCCACACAGCCACACAGCCACACAGCCACACAGCCACACAGCCACACAGCCACACAGCCACACAGCCACACAGCCACACAGCCACACAGCCACACAGCCACACAGCCACACAGCCACACAGCCACACAGCCACACAGCCACACAGCCACACAGCCACACAGCCACACAGCCACACAGCCACACAGCCACACAGCCACACAGGCCAGCACCAGCCACACAGCCACACAGGCACACAGGCACACAGCACACAGGCACACAGGCACACAGGCACACAGGCACACAGGCACACAGGCACACAGGCACACAGGCACACAGGCCACACAGCACACAGCACACAGGCACACAGCACACAGACACACAGACACACAGACACACAGACACACAGACACACAGACACACAGACACACAGACACACAGACACACAGACACACAGACACACAGACACACAGACACACA
>JAXIVJ010008258.1:0-56428 GCA_036785665.1 Chirona hameri
GAACGCTTATCAACTATAACTTGAAAATATCTTTCGGCAGGAAAGTTTTCATGCAAAATGTGATGAATTTACAATATATTTTGGTCTCGTCTGGCGATTTTCAAGTGCTAACTCTCATTTTTGTGGGAAAAGGTCATTATTTCCCCTTTAAAGGAAATAGCTCACCTTCGGGAAAATTTTCAGAACACGATTTTATTATATTTTTTTCATACAGTTTCTTTTTTTCTTTTCAAAAATGGTCCTACATCGCGCCAATTGAGACAGAAGGTCGTAAATTATTAATTTTATGGTGTGCGTTATTTGTCTGCGCATGCTCCCTGGCTGTGCTGGCACTTTCAGACGGTACTGGTATATCATATATGCGCCGCATTCCTTCGTCAAGAAGTCAAATATCTTCGGCTGGAAAGTATTTTCAGCCAAGAAAAGTTGCAGATAAGGATTTCTCAACACGGGCTACAAAACTGTTATTTCAGTTCAAAACCCCATGTTGAAGGTGAACTATTTCCTTTAATTGATTAACATATAACATAAAAGTATTTTTGAATGTCAATTTGATAGCAGCCAATTAGAAAGTCCGTTGCCGAGTAAAATATATATATATATTTCATATTAATAATCAGGGGCGTCGCCACCTTCCCGAAAAGTTAGGGGGACGGAGGCATTTTGAAGTCGATTATTTCCATACAACGCCCATAGGCGTAATTTTAAAATCCGAAAATGTTGGGGGGACGCGTCCCCCCTCCCCCCCCCCCCCCCCCCCCCAGCTTCCGACGCCCATGTTAATAATCAACTGCGTGATATAGTACTCACACAAGACCGTACCGCTCCCTTTTGTTGAAAGCATTCATGTGCTGAAGTTATGTTGAACCTAGTTGCACGTTAGGAGTCCCATTTTCTGCCTTGATCACAGAGCCCAGCATAACAGATACACCCCAGCGCCCCGGCCCAGCGCGTCCCCTGCTGAGTTGTTCACCCCCCCCCCCCCCCCCCTGTCCCAACCCACGCTGTCGTAACGCTACACCTCCCCCTCCCGCCGCGGATGTAAACCTCCCCATTTACCATAGTATTGTGCCCGATCTCCGGGGAGGATGGGATCAATGAACAACAATGAAACGTAAAAGAAGGAGGTGGGGCGCCCCACCGTGTGACCGGTTAGGTGTCGGTGATGAGGAAGATAAAAACGACATCTGCCGCTCTGCTTACGTCACAGTTTAAGTTCAGTTTGTGTCCCAATTTTTCTTCTGAATTGGGAGTTAAAAATAAAGTCGATGACATGATTTTGAATTAAGTTTCGGCTATGAATTGAGAGAGGTGTATTGTTGTATACCAGTAGTACCTATACAATGGTTGTGTTGGGAATAGTGATTTGTGACAGCCGACAGGACACCTAAGATTGATTAACTAGAAAAAAATCAACAACAAGCTATCAGCACGGAATAATATTGAAAAAACGTAAACAGTTTTTGCCAGCTATTAGACTGAAACGGCTGAATACGCGGTTACAATTAGATACAAATAATACAAAAATACACTTATTAGTGATTACGATATACAAAATACACAAAATACAAACAAACATACCTGATGGAAACTGCTTTAAAACAATGCGTCCTTGCTTCAACTTGTGGTGTAGACTTCGATCTTCTATAGGTATCCTCAGTCTTCCATATTGAGTAGACATTCTGTAACACAGCCTAAATCTCACCTCGAGCTTCCACCAACATGCTTGTGGCGGCGAATTATTCGATATCATAATCCGAGTTATGGAGAGACCGAATGGAATAACCGCCGGCACAACAAACCCCGAAATATATCCGTCGTGCAGGCGGTCGCCGGAGCCCTCGCCTGCAGAATACTGCCATTCGAGCGTCCCTAGCGCTACTGATCAACGCTTTCAAGCACCCCACCATAGAAACTCGATTATCAGCTGGTCCCTGTGCTCAGGCCGTGCGAATGGAGGAGCAAATAGTTCGCAAATTTCCGCAATAATTAGTTGACACGTATCGAGTGATGTGGAGGAGACAGCACTCACAATCGCGCCGGGAAGGCAGTCGATCTGAATATTTCATTTATTTATTTATTTGGGAAACCATCCACAACGTGGCTATTACGGCTCCTGTACAGTACATGTGGTAAGGACATTTGTTTTACACGACACGATACAGTTTGCATAGGCACTATTTGGAGGCACTCGCTCACGTCACTCATTCGGTTATTGCCAATGCGGCTACAAATTCGCACCTGGACGGAGCAGCTTTCACGGCTGATGGCAGCGCATTCCACTTGCCGACTGCTCGGTACGAGAAACCCTTCTGGGTCTGAGCCATTCTACATTTCGGAAGATGAAGGTCTCCGGCGTCGGCAGCCCTTGTGCTCCTGGCCGAAAACGTCAGCCCGCTTGGCGAACATGTTTCGCAGCGCCTTAGGGCACTGTCGACTGGTCAGGGCTTTGTGTGACGTTGGTACAGTCGTGTCGGACGACCAGTACCTCTACTCTCTCCCACCCCGAGAGACGTGAGAGCTGGCGAGATGTGTTCTCTACGTCGCACGCCGGTGACGAGCCGAGCGGCAAAGTTCAGGGACTTCTGAACGCGATGCAGACGGCACTGGGCAGCCCCTCCCCAGGCGGACAGGCAGTAAAGGATATGAGGAAAAACGTGTGTTTGGACGAGGAGTTTAAGGACGTCAGGGAGTGAGGTGATGGCGGATTTTATACAGAGATGCGGTGATTGCATTGCCACCTCCGTACCACCATGGATACATGAGGATCCCAGTTGAGGTGCTGGTCGAGGAGGACTCCCAACACTTTGATGGTAGGGGATGGGGGTGACGGTCGAGCCAGAGACGTTGATGCTGAAATGTTTCGCCATTTTGAGGGAGGATTTTGTACCAATAAGAGCAAAGTCAGTCTTGTCCGGATTCATTTTTAGACTGTTAGTGAAGCTGTTGTGTATAATATGTGAAGCTGTTGCCAGAGCCAGCGTGCGCTTTGTTTTCTAATGACCTCGCGCGCTAAATTTGCCTCTTCTGGTTGGAGAAGGTCGAATGAAACTATGGCCAAGTGATTATTTGTTATGTGTTTTATGTTTTTTTTGTGATTCGCTTCGTGAATGGGAGACTGACACGTTCTTGTTACCCCTCGCGAACGCTCAGCCTCTGTAGAATAAGGTGATCAATAGTTTCGTGCTCCCGTTCTCAACAGTCCTCTCCGCCACTGCGCAGTGGGCGTAAAAGAGCATTTAGCCTCGCGAAACTATTAACCCTATAACTTGTTTACCTTACAACATGCATCAACCAGTAAAAACATCATTAGGAAGCCAATTAATCAAAGAATACATTACGTCAAATAGCGGACATGTTGCAGGGCTTTTGTAACGCGGGGATTGCTTGCAAGTTGCAATATAGAACATTAGGGTTAAAATTTGGATCTCCTCGGATCTCCGGAATTAGTAATTACTTGGCCGATTTTACCAATTCAAACGGCATTCGATGTCCCTTGAAAGATTGCGGGGGGAAACCTAATATTGTTGACCTCGGGGTTACCGATTACATCACAGGTCACGTCAAAGACACAATGTTTGACCGTGTCATAAAGGTGGATGGAATTGTCGCGCAAAATTGCAATAACGCATAAGCAGTCAATAAATCGGTACGATTCGTGTGTCTGACACTCCTAAGTACCATTCTAAGTTTTTATGACCTTGGGTCAGGTCAAGGTCATCCGAGGTCACGAGGTCAAATTGCCGATTACGGTCATTAGGGCGTTGTAACACATGTTTATAGGTTCTTTTTTCGTCTCGAACCCCGAAAAATGACCTTATAACATTGTTTATTCCATAGAAATAGAAATAAAAAGCAAAAACGTAAATGCATTTTTATGCATGCTAATGATGTGAGAGGTGGTCGATTTTGGTCTTTGAAAGGTCATAAGTAAGGTGTTGTAGACGATATCGACTTAAAATTTGGTACATATATTCACTGGACACGTCTCAATCACATATATTCCAGTGTTGGATAACTGATTTGTTTGGAAAATATTGTAAAAACGATATTTTTGGGTCTTTGGCTTTCTCAAACTTTTGAATTTCAATAAAACTCGAAAATCCGAGATGGCAGTTGGATATCCAAGTCTTTTCTTAGTGGTCTGGTATATGATAATTTAATTTGTCTTAACAATTGTACTTGTGACAGCGTATTTTGCAAACCCTTATTTTTCAACAAAAACCGCAGACATGACGTCACTCTGACGTCGTTCCCGGTTAACCTATCATAAGCTAATATTTGTCCTTCAACAAACATGTGTAAAATTAATTTGAGAGAGGGTACTGAAAGTTTGGTGACGATACTTGTGTTGGTTTAGGAGATATCGCAAAATAACGGGAGGGGAATATCCCCCCCCCCCTCCCCATTAACTCGGGGGTTAATATGATTTTGCAACACTAATAATTTTAATAGCGTGCAATAATGAGGTTTTTGAGGTATCCAGAAAACGTTTTCGGCAGCGTTCAAAACGTTCGCTTGTTTGCTGACTGGCCTTTGCTGACTTGTTTAATGTTTGCTATTTTTTTATGTTTGTTTGCCATGTTGAAGATCGTACATTTTCACACAAATTGTGAAAATTTGCGATCATAAATGTATTCCTGCTTTGAATTAGGGTTAGGATTTTCCACATCAGGGAAATATGGTACCAGATGTAGTCAGAACTCTTAAAAAAAGTATATGTTGTAGAACTTGGGGCACGACTCTAATGGTCCCAAATAGATAACCCAACATTTTGCTCTTGGTGTATCCTCGGGGTGTACAAGACAAATACATGAAATTAGTACATATCTGCTACAAGCACAACTACTAAATGCGCCAATGCATTGTACTATATTGTATATTGGTCTTTCCGAGGGCCAATCGTCTCAGAGAACCGCATTAATACTTATTCGAAACGTTCAAAAACGAAACCTAGGTATATTTGACAACTCGTTCCCGGTAAGGTTGGACAAAAGTCATTTTTTGCCATGTCCCTTAGATAATTTATGCTTCGGCAGACGTACATTTCACCCTATTTAATATTTACGCATGTATACTTTTATGGGACTATTCCAGGTAGAGGTATACCTTGTTCATGAACCTTACATTTATTTAATTCTTCACACATTTCACAGCACTATGACGAGTTACAGCTAGTCACTATCACTGCTGCTGTGACGCTCTGCTGTGATGCTATGACAGTCTGTCCACCAACCAATGAGGACGCTTCTGAGTCCGCTGTAGTTTGGTGGTGGTTTTATATCATCGTTGAAATAAAAACCTTCAAATGCGATCTTAGATCATATACATGCGCTGGGTTCCTACACCCGGGCGCTCAAGTAAATGCGGAAACTTCTTGCAAAATGTTACATAAAAGCCTGAGGCACAAGTTTGCGCAACTTTTTCGAGCTTGACCCGTTATATAAGATCCCAGTGCACATCCTGTTGCTAGTTTTGATTCGCTACCAGATGATACTTTTTATATCGGCACTATCAAATTTAATTATATGAATTTTAGGCATCAACAGAGATAAGGCGATATCTTTAATATTTATTTGGCTTATTGATTTGCTCTATCTTCTAGATCTAACTAGCATATGCACGACAACATACCATTATATCACACTATAACACACCAGGTGCGGAAAATGCAAGCATATTGCCTCATCATCACATTTGCCAGAACGTTTTAAATCGCCTATGAATGATGAGTTTTTAAAGGTGATGTGAACTCTTGTGTTTAACCCGGCATTGACTGGGGTCTGAGCAAAACGCCATTGACTTGGGGGGACGTTACCCCCCCCCCCCCTGGTTATCTTCCGAACCAATGATCGCAACGAGACGCGCAAGACGGTATTCGAAAGTTCTCAATGAGACGAATCTAAACCATGCTCAACAATGTCACAGTGAGGTCAAATGTCAGGTCACGGTCAGGTCAAAGGTCAAAATCGGCGTATTTGAGTTTATAGGCCAAAGCTTTCCATCCAAAGCCTTCGATTGCGACCAGTTTCACCCAAAGTGCTGCCAAATGTATGATACATATCCCGCTTGAGCTAAAGTGAGATTGTTGGCCAAGGTCAAGGTCACAAAAGGTCACTATGCTCAAAATATCTACGAAAGTCATGCAACACATGTTGTACGAGTTATTTTCCACGTATAATTCGATAGTGATAGTTATTTTACCACTTGACTTAATTTACGTGAAGTAAATGTCAATTTTAGGTCAAATTCAGGTCACCGTAGGTCAAAATTTTAAATTGTTAAATCTAAACATAAAAAGCATGTTGCTAGACCAGTTTTGTCTCAGAAATACAGTGGTGGTATTTATTTGTCTGTATCTAGTCAATAAAAGCCAAAATACGCAATTTCAAAATATGACGTCATGAGTTACTCATACTTTAGATGCCATAAGTCCGTCAAGAATGGAGATATCAGTTTGAAATTTGGTATGGTAGTTGCCTATGTATAGTTCTCTGACATATCTTCCGGTTTTGGAATATTTTATAATTTTTTTTTATTTTGTGATAATTCCCCCCCCCCCAAACGTTTTTTTTAGTTTTGGGGGATAAAAAACTTTTTTTAAATCAGAGACATCACATTTGTAGCCGTTGCAATTTGCTATCTTTTGGCGTTTTTCGATTGCATTTTGCTTTAAATGTGGCATGTGTACGGCCTGGCAAAGTGTATCTGATTTTGGTATAAAACTCGTGTATAGTGACGTCACTAAATTCGCTATAACCCAAAAACATTGTGACAGAATGTCTTTATTTTTGCACACAATACGTAAAAATGATCTATTAGAAGGAATGCGAAGTTCAGATTGATAGCGCTATTAGTTTTTTAGTTATTGCGGAAATTCATCAGGGAGGCATTAAACGCCCTGCCCCCCTCCCCAGTCAATGGAGGGTTAAGGTCCCGTTCCTCTGCGAAAAAAAAAAACATCGAATGATGATCAAATCAATGTGATATTGGTGATCAATGGACATTTTTGCAGTCCATTGATATACACTTTGTTATCACACTCGGTAATTTATTGTTTGGAGTTCCGCGAGGTTAGACCGGCCGGAATGCCCACTGTGCACTGGCAGGGATACTGACTACTTCTGTACTGTATTACTCTCCCTCTCCCTCTCCCTCTCCCTCTCCCTCTCCCGCTCCCGCTCCCTCTCCCGCTCCCTCTCCCTCTCCCTCTCCCTCTCCCTCTCCCTCTCCCTCTCCCTCTCTCCCTCTCCCTCTCCCTCTCCCTCTCCCTCTCCCTCTCCTCTCCGCTCCCGCTCCCGCTCCCGCTCCCGCTCCCTCTCCCGCTCCCGCTCCCTCTCCCTCTCCCTCTCCCTCTCCCTCTCCCTCTCCCTCTCCCTCTCTCTCTCCCTCTCCCTCTCCCTCTCCCTCTCCCTCTCCCTCTCCCTCTCCCTCTCCCTCTCCCTCTCTCTCTCTCCCTCTCCCTCTCCCTCTCCCTCTCCTCTCCCTCTCCCTCTCCCTCTCCCTCTCCCTCTCCCTCTCCCTCTCCCTCTCCTCTCCCTCTCCCTCTCCCTCTCCCTCTCCCTCTCCCTCTCCCTCTCTCTCTCCCTCTCCCTCTCCTCTCCCTCTCCCTCTCCTTCTCCTTCTCCTTCTCCTTCTCCTTCTCCCTCTCTCGCTCTCTCTCTCTCTCTCTCACACACTCACTCACTCACTCACTCACTCACTCACTCACTCACTCACTCACTCACTCACTCACTTCTCGCTCTCTCTCTCACTCACTCACTCACTCACTCACTCACTCACTCACTCACTCACTCACTCACTCACTCACTCACTCACTCACTCACTCACTCACTCACTCACTCACTCACTCACTCCTCTTTCTCTCGACAGTCCCTCCGCTGGTGGATGTCACCAATGGCCTGATCGGAGCGCACATCGGCAGCACGGTCACCATGACCTGCCGGGTCGAGGCCTCGCCGAAAGCCATATACTACTGGTCGCGGCAAAACGGTAAGCTTCCAGCTGTTACGCTTTCAAAAGCTGCTGCCAAGCAGCTGACCGGTAGCCATTGTTGTGTTCGGTGGTAAACATATTTTACGGGGTGATTTTGTCCTACGTGGTGGTTGTCTGCGTTTGTATGTACATGGTTAACATCACTTCTTTCCTTTGAGAAACGTTCTAACTTTGTGATTTAAGTTTATTCAGTGTCATATATAATCGTTTAATTTGTTTCTGATGGAATGTTGTCTTCACCATTGTTCGGCCATCGTTCATTGACAGACTCAGCCTAATGACAAACATTGATTGCTCTAAACTTATAAACGAGCATCAGTCGCGCTGGGATAATGTAGTATCGTTAAACGTTACTATGATTCTTCCCGCCTCTAGAAATCCGCCAGCAGAAACACAACTCGTTTATCACCAGTCGCTACCTCCATCCGTTGTAGGATTTCCAGGCTCTCCCCATTCTGTGGCGAGTATCCAGTCCACGCCGCCTCCCACAGCAGTTCAATGTTTGTCGCGAACTCCCACAAGTGCCGCCGTTGCTACTAATCTTATGGACAGGCAATAAATGAGCGGCCGGTGCGCGCGGCCGGTCGCAATTCCCCCTGTCGCGTCGACGTGCCGCGGTGCGGCGGTACGACGCCGTTCTCCACTGCGCCGGGCCGCGGCCCGTGCTGCTGTTGTGTTGTTTGGTAAATCTCCGGAGGGACGGCCTGAGACTCTGTCGGCTATTGGCGGGCCCGGCTTGCGACGGAGCCGGCCTCACAGCCGAATAAACCGGACCGGCGCGACTTATTAAACTTCCGCCCGGCCGGCCGCCTCATGCCCAGTCTCGCATAAAAAGCCGGCCAGCGGGCGCGGGAGATAGGCGGCAGGGAGGGGGCGCGCGTCGGACGGGCTCCGACCGACCGTCGGTAGCGACTCGACGCACAGTCGACCGACGGTAGTGGCTCGACGCACAGTCGACCGACGGTAGCGGCTCGACGCACAGTCGACCGGCGGTAGCGGCTCGACGCACAGTCGACCGACGGTAGCGGCTCGACGCACAGTCGACCGGCGGTAGCGGCTCGACGCACAGTCGACCGTCGCCAGCCCCCGGGCCGAGCTCGAGCCCAGTCCGTCGGCAGGGGTGGTGGAGGAAAGGAGAACCAGCAAAACTACGAACCTGTGACTTTGTGGGGTTCAAATCACAAGATTTAGCATGCAATCAATTGAATCACATATGATTTAATTACTGCTATCAGCAAATTCTCGGGTTTAGCCAACACAAATAAAGTCATCGTTATTGAGAAGAAAAAATCGTGGTTTTGCACTGCATAAGCCGAAGAAATTTAAATATGTTTTCTCCCATTCTCATTTTATATGGATTTTGATAACTTTCGCTTACTTATTAATTCATCATAATATCAGAGAGAAAAGAACGCTCCAAATTTCGGTTTCCATCGTCTCATCCATCCAGTGTGTTTCATTCGCATTGGCTTAATGGCAGACAGAGGACTCGAGCTACTTTCTTTTCAGCACTCTGGTGATACCAGCTCATTCTGACATATTCCGGAAGGAGAATGAGATAAAAGAATTCCTCGGTTGGCAAATGAAAAGATAGCTTACCTCAGAGTGTGACACGTCCTGATTCGCACGGTTGAGCTGGAGTCTGACTCAGCAGGGGTGTCGTTTTACAGAAATGATTGGTAGGGCCCAACCGCTCCGCCGAAACCTACCTACCCTCATTATGAGTTTCTCCTCGGATTTCAGACACCTAATTTTGACCTCCAGCCTCGAATCATTTTTGTAGGTAAAATTAAACAAGATACACTTTGATCACTGCAACAACATCATCGGGTTCAAATAACGTCACGGATGCTCATTTCGCGGGTAAAGGCCAGGGAGGAAATGCTACTCTTCTGTCCATCCCTGTGACGCACAGCTTTTTTCACATTGTGACCGGCTCAAGTGCAACTTTTCGATAAAACCGACACACAGCCCATACCGGCACAGCAGGACGCTGATGTAACCCAGTCCAGCATGGAGTATTTCGTTTTTAACGGGGTAAAAGCGACGCATTACTATTTAAGCAAGTACCTTTGATCATTGATGAGATTAATTGCATGCAAGCAAATCCAGCATAGTAGGCAAAAATCCCGGCCAAGCCTTTGCCCCACTTGGCCCGTGCGTAGTCACTTATAACATGTATACCTGCAGAAGGGCATGACATCCAGCTTGCGGTCACTGGAAATTGCCACTCTGTATGTGACCTACTTTGAAGTTGCGAATCTGATCATGTGTGAAGGCGAATAATAAATGAGCAAACAATGCAACAGCCATCCCTTGTCATGCTGTCTGATGCTAGGCATACGGACAATGGCCATCACTCGCGATAAACGATAAAAACTGTCCTGCTATGTTTCGGCAGTGTTACAATTTTGATTTGTGTTTCAACGTGACACTGCAGATCGGTGAAACGAATCAAGAGATTCAAAACTTTCATACTAATTGCTTTGTTTTTATTTGAGTAGACGTACTAGGTTCTGTGGTACTGCAAATGTGGTTGAGAAGCGGCATCACTAGGGTGTTTCAAAATTATTAAAAAAAATTGTTATCGATGACGAGACATGCTCATCAAAGTATATTCCACGTGCAACATATTGCCATGCAACATTTTAGCCAAATCGGATGCCCTTTTCCCACCCGTAAAACGTTCAAAAGTTTTCAATTTGTGGGAAAAGTCACAATATAAAAATCGACATCAAAATCACAGCCTTTATTCAATCGGTCTAAAAATGGTAAAATGAGATGTTTCCATGTTCTGAGGACGCCTGTGCAAATTTAAGACGCATTCTGGCAACGGTTCGTAACATACAGCCTCGGGCATTTTTTTACTTTTTGAAGCGTCGGACGCGTTCGGAGGCCGAATGTACCCATTTTTGGGGAAAGAAGTGCTTCCAAAAAGTCTGCAAGGCTCATAATCTATGACTCGTGACTTCGAGAGCGTTAAATTCAACTGTGAAATTTACAGATTAGTACTGCAATGAATTAGAAAATACAGCATGACGAAGTTACACAATTTCGGGACCTTCAGAGTTCAGATCCACTTAACCTTCGCCCATTAAAATTACCCCTACCTCTGGTGGGGGTAATTTTGACCTCCCCTGAGGTTTTAGGGATTAGCGGAAATACGACGGTGCGCAGCCAAATTTGGTACAGCTGGTTGGGCATGAATTACCCACATTGATTGAAAATTTTGACCGAAGGTCATCTCAGGTCATGTCACAAGGTCACGTCAGGTCACCTTATCTCCCAAAATGTCTTTGGTCGTGTCAAAGCCACAGTGTTTGTCCGAGAGATTTGAAACTCATGCAGGATTTCATAAGGTCATACTTGAAATTTGAAATTTGAATATCTCGGATTTTGTTTTATATCGGTGACCTAAAGTCAGGACAATTTCGTGATCTCCCAATATAAGTCAATGGGGAAATATACAAAAGCTTCCTATTCAGTGAATATGCATTAGATCAGATCAGTTCTGTCAAAATCCTGTTATTTTGGCTCATTCTTGATGACGCAGGTTAAATTGATGCTCAGTGACCTCTGCAAGGTCAGGCGAGAATATCTGAGGTCATCAGCACTTTTTTGTCAATAACCTTTGATAGAATAAAGATAGTAACGTGGCATCATTGTGTTTGTCTCGTCAGGACGCATCGCCTCATATGCAATATGACCTACCTGGGTCACCAAATGACCTTGGCATGAGGTCGAATTGTGAAGTTGACCTAACCAGAGGCCTGTTCACGGACCCTGCGGTTGGCGAACGGTATGACGTCGCACGGCTGCGGTTGGCTGCGGTTCCGGCGGTTGGAACGAAACAACCGCAGGATGAAATGTCCGTGTGTTCAAGAGACGCCTGCTTGTGATGACGCATGAGGAAAGGGGCGGGGCTAGAGCCTGCTGGAAACCGCCGAACCACAGGTGGTCGCGAACAGGCCTCAGGTTACCATCAATATGATTCGAAGCGTATTGACGAGACATACACGATGGTGTTAAAATTATTGCTCTATGTTTAACCCTATTCCCTGCAGGGGCAGATTCTGCCCCCCTCCCCCAGTGATTTTTCACTTGCCGCTTCTAAACCGTTAGGTCTTCTAACCCGTCCTGAAACTTTGTGAATTTTCCCCAAATTGAATGGCGCGTGTTGTGTCAAAATTTGGCAAAATCGGTCCATCAGAGGCGGTGCCTGGCTCCTGTTTTGGGGAGGGTGTTACGAATGCGGTTTTGCGGCGCACACTTGAAAAATCACTGCGTGGTTTGCAGTGCAATAAATCCGTCAGAAACAATTTAAATGCAATATGCATCATAGATACTGGGATTGTACATATTTTGGGGGCAGAAGCGCACTCAGGCACAAAAAAAAAATGAGAGGCGATACCCTCCCTCAAATTAGGTCCAACTTAAAACTAGTAAGATGATAAAATGATAAAAGCCTTACACGCATGGTGCCCCCATGTTGTTTTCCTAGATATGCCTATGCGCAATATATTCAATTTAACAAAATACAGCATATAATGCCCACATGTGACGTTCATGTCGTCCCAAACAATCACGAACAGCACATATTTGTATCAGAAAATCCCCCCCCCCATTTTATATCCCCTGAATACGCCTATAGTTTTTCTTTTTTGTCTTTTGATATACTGAAGACCAGTACATTTGAAGCTCAAAAACGTTTGGGGCATCAACATCGGTCAAACCACATGGCCGCAATGACCTATCAAAAAACACCCCAAATGTCCGTATTTTTTGCCCATGGCCCCCATTTTTGAACAAACAAAAAATATATTTTGGGTTCCAAAAAAAAGATATCTTGTCATGACAAATCGAATGGCGTTTCCCCCATCGAAACCGACAGAGCGGTTCTGGAGATCTCGGGGGGGACAGAATCTGCCCCCCCCCCCCACACACACACACACAGGTTAACGTAATTTTGGCCGCCCGCAGGGAATAGGGTTAACCGATACAAAAGTTATTAACGGAAAATTTTTAGGAAGAAAATTCAATGGTGACCTTTGGTTACCTCCGGAGCCTAAACTATTGACCTGAGCTAACATTTACGGAGATCAATACCGCGCTGGAAATAAAATTGATACTCATGATACCCTGATCACAGCCAGCGATACCTCTGTGAAACCCTATGTATTATCCTGAAATACTCCCTTAGTTCATTGGGGCATGTCATGAGCGGCATCCTATATACACTGAAAACCAAAATTATTTATTTTGTAAATATTAGGGGCTTTGGTCTAAAACAACACCGCCATTTTTCACCTGATATTCTCCAATACCGCCTTTTTGTCTCTGTGATGCTTCCAATATTCTCTCAAACACCCAGAGGGGAATCAGGTGGGGAAAAATGATTCCCTGCTTATGCCTCTGTGAGTCCCCCAAAACACCAGGTAGATCCCCCTATATTCCCTTTGATGCCCCCAGGATGCCCCAGGATGCCCCATGATGCCCCACTGATACCCTCCGGTATTCCTCCTGGATACCTCTGAAATTCCCAGCTGATGCCCTCCGGTATTCCTCCAGGATACCTCTGAAATTCCCAGCTGATGCCCTCCGGTATTCCTCCAGGATACCTCTGAAATTCCCAGCTGATGCCCTCCGGTATTCCTCCAGGATACCTCTGAAATTCCCAGCTGATGCCAGTCACATATAGGATGTGTTATTGCTGCAAACCAAGTGTTTAAATCAGTACATAACATTTTATATTAATAATGAATTAGAGATAATTATAAACTTGAGGTTAAGGGTGAGGCATTTCACCTTAATTCCTGAATCTACCGACCAGTATGTCTGTAACGTGGTTTTGCCAATTTTAATTTCATTGCGAATGAAAATCAGGTCTTTGTGATGATTGTGATAATGTGTGATAGTTCCCCCCGTGTCTGGGTTCCTCTGTGTCACCACTGTCCGTGATGTGACCGGCAGGTGAGATGATCCTCTCCGACGTCCCGTGTCTGGATCCCTCTGTGTCACCACTGTCCGTGACAGTTCAGGCCCGTGTCTGGATCCCTCTGTGTCACCACTGTCCGTGATAGTTCAGTCTCGTGTCTGGGTCCCTGCATGTCACCACTGTCCGTGATAGTTCAGGCCCGTGTCTGGATCCCTCTGTGTCACCACTGTCCGTGACAGTTCAGGCCCGTGTCTTGATCCCTCTGTGTCACCACTGTCCGTGATAGTTCAGGCCCGTGTCTGGGTCCCTGCATGTCACCACTGTCCGTGACAGTTCAGGCCCGTGTCTGGGTCCCTCTGTGTCACCACTGTCCGTGACAGTTCAGGCCCGTGTCTGGATCCCTCTGTATCACCACTGTCCGTGATAGTTCAGGCCCGTGTCTGGGTCCCTGCATGTCACCACTGTCCGTGATAGTTCAGGCCCGTGTCTGGGTCCCTCTGTGTCACCACTGTCCGTGACAGTTCAGTCCCGTGTCTGGATCCCTCTGTGTCACCACTGTCCGTGATAGTTCAGGCCCGTGTCTGGGTCCCTCTGTGTCACCACTGTCCGTGACAGTTCAGGCCCGTGTCTGGGTCCCTCTGTGTCACCACTGTCCGTGACAGTTCAGGCCCGTGTCTGGGTCCCTCTGTGTCACCACTGTCCGTGACAGTTCAGGCCCGTGTCTGGGTCCCTCTGTGTCACCACTGTCCGTGACAGTTCAGGCCCGTGTCTGGGTCCCTCTGTGTCACCACTGTCCGTGACAGTTCAGGCCCGTGTCTGGATCCCTCTGTGTCACCACTGTCCGTGACAGTTCAAGCCCGTGTCTGGGTCCCTCTGTGTCACCACTGTCCGTGACAGTTCAGGCCCGTGCCTGGATCCCTCTGTGTCACCATTGTCCGTGATGTGACCGGCAGGTGAGATGATCCTCTCCGACGTCCCGTTTCTGGATCCCTCTGTGTCACCACTGTCCGTGACAGTTCAGGCCGGTGTCTGGATCCCTCTGTGTCACCACTGTCCGTGACAGTTCAGGCCCGTGTCTGGATCCCTCTGTGTTACCACTGTCCGTGATGTGACCGGCAGGTGAGATGATCCTCTCCGACGTCCCGTGTCTGGATCCCTCTGTGTCACCACTGTCCGTGACAGTTCAGGCCCGTGTCAGTTCAGTCCCTCTGTGTCACCACTGTCCGTGATAGTTCAGGCCCGTGTCTGGATCCCTCTGTGTCACCACTGTCCGTGATAGTTCAGTCTCGTGTCTGGATCCCTCTGTGTCACCACTGTCCGTGACAGTTCAGGCCCGTGTCTGGATCCCTCTGTGTCACCACTGTCCGTGATGTGACCGGCAGGTGAGATGATCCTCTCCGACGTCCCGTGTCTGGGTCCCTCTGTGTCACCACTGTCCGTGACAGTTCAGGCCCGTGTCTGGGTCCCTCTGTGTCACCACTGTCCGTGACAGTTCAGGCCCGTGTCTGGATCCCTCTGTGTCACCACTGTCCGTGATGTGACCGGCAGGTGAGATGATCCTTTCCGACGTCCCGTGTCTGGGTCCCTCTGTGTCACCACTGTCCGTGACAGTTCAGGCCCGTGTCTGGATCCCTCTGTGTCACCACTGTCCGTGATGTGACCGGCAGGTGAGATGATCCTCTCCGACGTCCCGTGTCTGGATCCCTCTGTGTCACCACTGTCCGTGATAGTTCAGGCCCGTGTCTGGATCCCTCTGTGTCACCACTGTCCGTGGCAGTTCAGGCCCGTGTCTGGATCCCTCTGTGTCACCACTGTCCGTGATAGTTCAGGCCCGTGTCTGGATCCCTCTGTGTCACCACTGTCCGTGATAGTTCAGTCTCGTGTCTGGATCCCTCTGTGTCACCACTGTCCGTGACAGTTCAGGCCCGTGTCTGGATCCCTCTGTGTCACCACTGTCCGTGACAGTTCAGGCCCGTGTCTGGATCCCTCTGTGTTACCACTGTCCGTGATGTGACCGGCAGGTGAGATGATCCTCTCCGACGTCCCGTGTCTGGATCCCTCTGTGTCACCACTGTCCGTGACAGTTCAGGCCCGTGTCAGTTCAGTCCCTCTGTGTCACCACTGTCCGTGATAGTTCAGGCCCGTGTCTGGATCCCTCTGTGTCACCACTGTCCGTGATAGTTCAGTCTCGTGTCTGGATCCCTCTGTGTCACCACTGTCCGTGACAGTTCAGGCCCGTGTCTGGATCCCTCTGTGTCACCACTGTCCGTGATGTGACCGGCAGGTGAGATGATCCTCTCCGACGTCCCGTGTCTGGGTCCCTCTGTGTCACCACTGTCCGTGACAGTTCAGGCCCGTGTCTGGGTCCCTCTGTGTCACCACTGTCCGTGACAGTTCAGGCCCGTGTCTGGATCCCTCTGTGTCACCACTGTCCGTGATGTGACCGGCAGGTGAGATGATCCTCTCCGACGTCCCGTGTCTGGGTCCCTCTGTGTCACCACTGTCCGTGACAGTTCAGGCCCGTGTCTGGATCCCTCTGTGTCACCACTGTCCGTGATGTGACCGGCAGGTGAGATGATCCTCTCCGACGTCCCGTGTCTGGATCCCTCTGTGTCACCACTGTCCGTGATAGTTCAGGCCCGTGTCTGGATCCCTCTGTGTCACCACTGTCCGTGGCAGTTCAGGCCCGTGTCTGGATCCCTCTGTGTCACCACTGTCCGTGATAGTTCAGGCCCGTGTCTGGATCCCTCTGTGTCACCACTGTCCGTGATAGTTCAGTCTCGTGTCTGGATCCCTCTGTGTCACCACTGTCCGTGACAGTTCAGGCCCGTGTCTGGATCCCTCTGTGTCACCACTGTCCGTGATAGTTCAGTCTCGTGTCTGGATCCCTCTGTGTCACCACTGTCCGTGACAGTTCAGGCCCGTGTCTGGATCCCTCTGTGTCACCACTGTCCGTGATGTGACCGGCAGGTGAGATGATCCTCTCCGACGTCCCGTGTCTGGATCCCTCTGTGTCACCACTGTCCGTGATAGTGCAGTCTCGTGTCTGGATCCCTCTGTGTCACCACTGTCCGTGATAGTTCAGGCCCGTGTCTGGATCCCTCTGTGTCACCACTGTCCGTGATAGTTCAGTCTCGTGTCTGGATCCCTCTGTGTCACCACTGTCCGTGACAGTTCAGGCCCGTGTCTGGATCCCTCTGTGTCACCACTGTCCGTGATGTGACCGGCAGGTGAGATGATCCTCTCCGACGTCCCGTGTCTGGATCCATCTGTGTCACCACTGTCCGTGACAGGTCAGGCCCGTGTCTGGGTCCCTCTGTGTCACCACTGTCCGTGACAGTTCAGGCCCGTGTCTGGATCCTTCTGTGTCACCACTGTCCGTGACAGTTCAGGCCCGTGTCTGGGTCCCTCTGTGTCACCACTGTCCGTGATAGTTCAGGCCCGTGTCTGGATCCCTCTGTGTCACCACTGTCCGTGACAGTTCAGGCCCGTGTCTGGGTCCCTCTGTGTCACCACTGTCCGTGACAGTTCAGGCCCGTGTCTGGGTCCCTCTGTTTCACCACTGTCCGTGATAGTTCCCCCCGTGTCTGGGTCCCTCTGTGTCACCACTGTCCGTGATGTGACCGGCAGGTGAGATGATCCTCTCCGACGTCCCGTGTCTGGATCCCTCTGTGTCACCACTGTCCGTGACAGTTCAAGCCCGTGTCTGGGTCCCTCTGTGTCACCACTGTCCGTGATAGTTCAGTCTCGTGTCTGGATCCCTCTGTGTCACCACTGTCCGTGACAGTTCAGGCCCGTGTCTGGATCCCTCTGTGTCACCACTGTCCGTGATGTGACCGGCAGGTGAGATGATCCTCTCCGACGTCCCGTGTCTGGATCCCTCTGTGTCACCACTGTCCGTGACAGTTCAGGCCCGTGTCTGGATCCCTCTGTGTCACCACTGTCCGTGATGTGACCGGCAGTGAGATGATCCTCTCCGACGTCCCGTGTCTGGGTCCCTCTGTGTCACCACTGTCCGTGATAGTTCAGTCTCGTGTCTGGATCCCTCTGTGTCACCACTGTCCGTGATGTGACCGGCAGGTGAGATGATCCTCTCCGACAGTCGTGTGAAGGAGTCCGGCAGTCCCAGCTCGCTGTACCGCTACAACATGTCGCTGACCATCGCACCCGTCCGAGATCAGGACTTCACCTCCTACCGCTGCATCGCCAAAAACTCCATCGGAGAAGCCGAGGGCGCCATCACACTGCACAGTAAGTGCCGGATGCCAGGATGCCGGATGCCAGGTACAACGTCGCCATTCGCTGACACCGTCACAGACAATGGGGGGGGTGATTTTTTAATGACAATAGGTACGGTAGGTGTGAGAGCAGTTTTATACCTAATTTTCAACTCCATGGGAACAATCAACAAGCAAATAGTATGGGGCGAAGGGAAGTTCGTAAAAAATATGGTTTGTTGGATCCATATAGAAAACGATGCAGCGTAAGAGCGCTACTATCAGCTGAAACAGTGTCTGGCATCCACTGGATCTGTGATCCAATCCAGTCCATTGGATTTAAATAGTGTAAAATCGTAACATTGTGTGTAAATAATTTGTATCGAGCGCAGTACCTATAAACCAGTCTTCCCCAGTGGCAGTGGCGGATCCGGAGGGGGGGCATGGCGTCATGCCTCCCCCCCCCCCCCCCTTGAGCCTCGAAGGGGCCCAATAGCCAGGGGTGTGGTTTCCTATCTCTTTGTGGGTGCCAGGTCACCCACAAAGTTGAAATGGGCACCCATAATAGTCCTTCGGCGCCCACAATCAAGAGAATGTTTCAAAATGCATAGAATAAATAACTAAAATACTGTTTAAGGTCAGGATTTCGCTGAACGTCAGCTGTCATTATTTAAAGGATTTAATAGTAGATATTTTACCAAGTATCATATTGCAATCTTCCCAGCCGTTAGGATTGCACTTTTGCTTTCAGAAAGTCACAAAACAAATTTTGTCATGGCATAAGCTGTCAAGAAACTGAGTATGTTTTTCATTCAAACCTTGTTGTTATTACATACTGGAAATTGTTAAATGCGTCCAATGCACATGCATTTACTTTAACTTCCATATACATTGGGGATGACGGGAGGCCCGACCATCTTAGCTTTGGAAGGTGTTCGAAAGAAACTGTAAAAGCTATTCCAATGTTGGACCATAAACGCGCTAGGTTAATACATGTGATCTGAATGGCCAGTAAACCAGTAAAACGCCTTTTTGGGCGATGACCGAGCGGGCGCGCTCTGGTAAAGCTAAAACAGGTTTGAAATATGAAACGGTACGGGAGCACACGTGGTAGTAACGCATAGTACTTTTAGTCCGTTTAGTCTTCCATAAAAATTACCTGAGCGCTGCATGCTTCAGCGTATGAAAAACGAATGCTTAGATTAATAATGCCATTTTTTATCAAGAATAATTGTTGTTCATTTCGACGTTTGCGTGTGCCACGCGCTGTGGTGCCACCCCTATCAGAACGCACTATACCAAAATCAAAATTGATTTGATGGTATTATACAATGGTGAGAACCCGATCTTAATCGGAGCAGTGGTTGCAAAGTTATTAGCCTCCGAAAAGCGTCTGTACGGCCGGTTCGGGCCGGTTCGGGGCGGGTTGGGCCGGGTTGGGCCGGGTTGGGCCGGGTTGGGCCGGGTCGGGCCGGTTCGGGCCGGGTCAAATGTAAATTTGTATATTAAGTTGACGGGAAACCTCACGGGTGCTTCGCGTCCGCTCGGTAATGAACGAACGCATTATAAAACAAACTATACTTTTAGGCGCTTCCGCAAGACCTTGGATTTTGTGGAAGAGCCCGACCGGTGGATAGCCCGGCGACCGGCGATCACCATACAACAATATTGTATTCACTTTCACTTTGTCTTTGCCTCACCCTCAAACGTTAATAAAGTCTTCTTCGTAATACATTTGCAACTATGACGGGTGGACGATCGTTTGAAGCTACTTTAAATGTCAATTAAATTCGTTTTAGGTAGATACCCTCACGGGTGGATGAAACGTTATGAGTGAAAATTAAGTGCTCGTAATAAATCGCACAACTTCGCTGAAAATAGGAAAGAAACTTGCCAAAACATAACAAAAATAATGCGAATGACCGTTGTGTATAGAAATGGTTTGTTTGTGCCACTATTTTAAGAAGTGCTTGCGGTTTGCACATCATCTTCTTGAATATGGCAAAACCACCTGAGGGGTAATACCGACCACAATAATCAAAAAAGTGTTTCACAAGCATAATTTATGCCGTTTTAAGTATCAAATACAATAATTACCCACAAAAAGAAGTTGCAATGCTGAAGCGATGATAACATATTACGTATTAAGTGGTTAGGGAGCTCACTTATCATTGATATGTTAATCGACCATCTATAAATTGGCTTAGCTTTTCTTTTCCTTGAAATTAATACCCCCCCCCCCCCCCCCCCCTCCTAGGTAATTGTATGATATTAGATGTTTTGTTTCATTGGGGATGTTTTTTTCTTCTTTATATGACATTTGTGACATCGGAAACATGTTGGGAAGTTTTAACCCGCGCCCAGGTTGGGAAGTTTTAAGCCGCGCCTCTGAGACAACTTCACCCGGGTGGGGGGTCAAAATGAACCCCTACTAGCTTGAAAACTAAGAAGGCTAGGAAGACGTGGAAACCCGTTCGAAAGCTCTCAACAAGACCATGCATAGTCGATTCGGCCTTTTTTTTCTCAGATCAATATTAAGGTCACCAGAGGTCATCGAATGTCACATTTTCCGAGTTTCGGACTTTCTCAAGAAACTTCCAAATATATCGGTTACTATGATGCTAAGAACAACGAGAGAGAAAAAACAATAGTTAGCAATATCAATAGCAAAGATATGAGCGGGTGGCGCCCCTCGAGGTAATGCCCTGGTCCTTGGTGAATTTCTGCGCACGCCACTGATCCTTCCATATTAAAAATAAACACCCCACTCAAACATCCGCAGTAAAGGCGGCCTCACACTAGGCCATTCGGCGCGCGGAGGTCGCGATATCGCTACGACTTTCCGCGCATCTTTAGCGACTTTCCGCCTTCGCGTCAGCCGAAACGTCAAAAATCGCGGACGAATGTCGTCGGCCGGCCATCTGCGGACCGGCGGAAAAAAGCTGATTCGAACGAGCTTTTTCCGCGACTGAACGCCGCGGAGCCGCGGACAACAAAATGTATCAGGCTAACAGTGGCGAATCTATGCAAGACAGAGGTACAAATTTTGCACAGCATGCTTTTGCCGCTGTGAAATTTATTATGTAAAAGTTTCGCGGTTCTAAACTTACATCTTCGTCGAAAATGGCCATCATTAATTTACCTTGGGACAGGCTGTAGGGACAGAATGTGACATGCTGTAGGTCAGCGGGGCGGAATCTCGCGAGCAGACAGCGCTGAATCCGCCGGAACAAGGACGATATTAAGCGGTATCGCCGCGATTTTCCGAGGCGGAATTTCGCAGTGATATCGGGCGCCGAATGCGTAGTGTGCGGCCGCCTTAATGCGGGCCGCACACTGCGTCATTCGGCGCGCGATATCGCGGAATAAAGCTGGTCCGGACGAGCTTTTTCTGTCACCGCAGAATCGCGGAATGTCGCAGTGATATCGTGCACCGAATGGCCCAGTGTGCGGCCGCCTTAACCTACACTAGTCAACAAGACAAAACTCTGGAGCCGCAGCCCACACCGCTCTCCACTCACGGCCGCTGTCTGACCGGCCGCACGCCAGCGCCCTCGGCCCGTGCCGACTCGATGCCCGCGGGCGGTGTCCTACACGGCGGCACAGTCTATCTCCCTGGCGCTCGGCCGGCCGCTCCAGAGCAACGCCCAGCCGGCGCGTGGCAACAGGACCTGTCAAGATCACGACATAATTGGCTTCGATGCTGGTGATCATTAAATTAGTGAAAAGGCTTCAAAAACATGTTAGTATGTTAGCCAAAAGCATAAAGAGACTCCTTGATGTGTCTTAACTAATATTGCAATAAATTCAAGGTTCTATTCTTTATTTTGTAGCTATACTGAATACCATCCTATCAGATCAATCTTGAAAAAACATAGATTTGGATTCGATCTCGATCCAAAATGGCTGGTTTTAGATTGATCAGATCGAGCTGGATCACTGACCGGGGAAGGGTGTAATGTCACACGCCGGGCGTCCGTACCTTCTAATGGCCGGCCTGTCTGCCCAACTATCGACCTCGGTCGGCGCGTTTTGTCAGCACAGATCGATGCGTCACTTCACGCCCCGCCCGGCGCGCGCGGCGCGGGGTGGTCCGATGGCCGTGTTCGGTACGGCACAGCCATGTAATCACGGCATGCACAGTGAGTGACCGAGGCCGATATTCGACTCCAGCCTGGCATTGTCGCTAGTTTGTGGCGCCGGGAAGGCCGCCACTTTGGGTAGCGTCACACCAGCGCGTCGGATGATTTGTCGATCGGGGCCTGTGTCAGGGCCTATTTTAACATGTTAACTGGGGCAACCCATTCGGCGCGGGTGTGACGGTGTGACCCCCCCCCCCCCCCCCCCCCCAGTGAGTCGTTTTGCTCAACCAGTCAAGAAATGTTGCCCACCCTGATTTCAGTATTTCCATGTCATTTTTCGCTTGATAGGTATTCAATTAATATAAAATATGTTTTCCTGGTGATAAATGTATACAAATCCAATGCAAATGTCATGATATTCCTAAGTTTTAGTATTTCCCAGCCAAAATAAGTATCTTTACATTATTTCCGCAATATCTTTAATTTCAATATCCTTTGAACAATTGCTCATTGGCGGCAGAGTGTGCCAGATCGGGGGTTGTCGGATCAGGAACGTCGCCAAACAATTTGGAGTAGGTGGGGGCAACTGCTGAGCCGATTGTGTTCAACTTTGGAGTGTGGTTAGGAATCTCTCAGCCGCCACATTCCCACAAGTCAGAGATGGGGTGCTTCTGCACGTGCGCACGTATGCACCACGTATTTGTATCTCAGAAACTACTTCCCTGATCGAGTTGAAATTCACCATACATTTCCTTTGCGTTGGCTCGTTCATCGCCAACTACGGCGCCTTACTGGTTCGGTAAAAAAAAAAGTTATGAAAGAAAAATGACGAATGACCTCAGGGTGAATAGATTTTACCTCGTGGAGGTCACAGGATACAAATACCACATGGATCTTTGCATTAGCGGATCCAGAACGGGTGGTTTGGGGAGAATTCCAAAAAGTCTCACACAATAATGAAAACGCATCGGATTTGGCTTGCATTGATAGCTGATTTAACCCGCGCCTTGCCGGGGGGGGGCGTTTAGACGCCGCCCCCCCCCCCCCCCCCATCCCTCAGGTTTTTCAAGGATAGCGGGAAAAACGGCGGCGCGCATCGCCACCGTTTTTGGCATAGCTGTTCGGGCATCAATTGTCCACATTATGTTTTTAAAAAATACCTCGGGTCATCTCAGGTCAGGTCACCAGACCAGGTCACGTGACCCCAGCTGCAAAAAAGGCTTGTGGTCACAC
The DNA here is from genome assembly GCA_036785665.1 of Chirona hameri. NCBI lineage: Eukaryota > Metazoa > Arthropoda > Thecostraca > Balanomorpha > Balanidae > Chirona > Chirona hameri. The sequence continues at coordinate 23,463 of JAXIVJ010008258.1, forward strand.
CATAGCCACAGATTTGGCCGATCGACATCGTACTTACAGGATTCCATAAGGTCCTAGGTACCTACAGTTCGTATATCTCGGATATTTGATATCAGTGACCTAAGGTCGGGTAAATATTGTGACATACTCATTATAAGTAAATGGGGAAATATTCAAATACTTCCTATTCTGAGGATACGCACGATATCGGCCCAATTCCTTCCAGATCATGTTATCATAGGAGATTCTTGAAGACCCAGGTGCAATTTTCGTTCAGTGACCCCTACAGGGTCAGCCGAGGTCATCAGAGGTCACCAACACTTTTTTGTCAATAACTCCCAACAAAACAAAGATAGAGAAGTGAAACTGCCACCAATGTGTTTGTCTCGTCGAGGCACGTCTCCCAATGTGCAACATGACCTAATTGGGTCACCACTTGACCTTGACCTAAGGTCAAATATCTAGGTTGACCCAACCCGGTCACCATGAATATGATTCGAAGCGCCTTGACGAGAAAAATACGATGACGTAAAAATTATGTCCTTATCATTTGCAGCTAAAAGGTAATTTGTGAAAACTCTTTTGCTAAAAAATAGTTTTTTACATTTGATGATCTCTGGAGCCTAAACTATTGATCTGAGCTCAAATCTGAGGACACGTGGCGATCCGTGTTGATTTAATTTTTGCACGAGCTTTCCATTGTTTTTGTTTTCGTTTGTGCCTAGCTAGCATAGTTCCTGTGATATCTGGAGGTTTCTGGAGCGAAGTACTAAAATGGAAAAATTGACCTTTGATGACCTCTGGTAACCTCAATATTGACCTGCCAAAGAAAATGCCAAATAGATTCAAAATGCTTTTGAACAAGCTTTCGAACGATGTTTTCGGGTTTGGTCTACGTCCCATAGGAGCCGAGTTCGAAGGGGGCGTCGAAAAGCCCCCCCCCCCCCCTTTGATCTTGAAAACCACGCAACCTAACGGCAAGCAGAAAACGGCGTTAGATAGGTCGAGACAAGCACTATCGAAAGTATATCGGTATTTTTTGTTTAGGTCAGGTCAATATTGAGGTCACCAGAGATGATCAAAGGTCAGATTCTCCAGTTTTAGAACTTCGCTCCAGAAATCCCCAGATATCACATGAACTATGATAGCTAGGAACAAACGGAAAAGTATTGGAAAGATCTTGAAAAATGCAATCAACAGGGTGTCCTCAGATTTTAGCTCAGGTCAATAGTTTAGGCTCCAGAGGTCATCAAATGTCAAAAATGTTATTTTTTGGCAAAACTGTTTTTCGCAAATAACATTTTACCTAATAAAGATAAAGCATTACGTTTGACGCCATCATGTTTGTCTCGGCAAGGCACTTTGAATCATTACGAGCGAGCGCTTCGCGCTCGCTCGTCTTTCCGTGGTATATGGGAAAAATATGAATATGAGCGGCCCGGCCCGGCCCGACCCGTGGCGACGCTTTTGAGAAGGTCATATCTCTGCAAGCACACGTCCGATTGACAATCTGACTTCTTTGCTGAACAGCCCCATCCAACCTACCCTGTATGAGACCGGTACCGACTCATGTGGGTGACTACCACTGCGCGTGTCGCGTGCCGCGTGAGGGGTGTTGAACAGTGTTCTCTCGCAAAAACTCTGCAACGGCTGAGCCGATTGTGTGCAAATTTGGTGTGTGGTTAGAGACCTCTCAACCGCCAGTTGCCCACAAGTCAGGGATGGGGTGCTTCTGCACGTGCGCACGTGCACACCCCTATTCTATAACTCAGGAACGGCTGAGCCGATTACGTTCAAATTTGGTGTGTGGTTAGGGACCCCTCCGCCGCCGCCTACCCACAAGTCATGGGTGCCTCGGCACGTGCGCACCTTTTTTTGTATCTCAGGAACTACTTGCCCGATCGGGTTGAAATTCACCATACATTTATTTCGCGCTCGCTCGTTCATCGCCAACTACGGCGCCTTACTGGTATTAATATTGACTAGGTTAGGCCAACTGAGAAATTTGATCTCAGCTCAAGGTCAAGTGGTGACCCAATTAGGTCATGTTTCAAATTGGGAGACATGTCTCGACGAGCCAAACACATTGGTACCATTTTCACTTCTCTATCTGCATTATGTCGATAGTTATTGACAAAACAGTGTTGGCGGTTGGCGGTCCGCCACTGGATCTTTGTATTTTGCAAAAGATGCGGGACTCTGGTGAAAATTGGGCCAATTTAGCCATTTCCTGTGGATTTATATGTATTTGCATGTTTCCCCAATGACTTATAATTGGGAGGTCACACAATAGACTTCACCTTCGGTCACCGATATAAAAATCATCCGAAATAGCAGAATTGTAGGTGTTTGTGATCTGATTAAATGATGTGAGTATCTAACTGACCGGTCAAACAATGTGCTGGGGCACGACCTCACATTTTTGGAGGTGGGATCACTAGACTTGACTTAGTGACGTGACCTGAGGAGACCCGAGGTAAACAAATTAACAGGATTTTGGCAATTGATAGGCAAGCAGTTGTATCAAAAATGGCGGCGCGAAATGGCGTCGTTTTCCGCTATTTCCAAAAAAAAATAAGGGAGGATGGCATCCGCCCCCACTAACGGATCCAGGGGGCGAACATCAGGGGCAAATGCCCCCCCCCCCCCTCCCACAAACACACACACACACACACACACACACACACACACACACACACACACACACACACACACACACACACACACACACACACACACACACACACACACACACACTTCCTTCTGAACCCCGCTTTAGCAAAGCTAAGTATCTGTTGGATAGCTCTGTTGTTTTGTGTATTTTTTTGAGGAATCACATTATATTTAGATATAAGGATTAGATATTTAGTTTTGTGGATCGTTTAGGTATTATTTTTAAGCATTCATAGTTAGCTGTTACCTCTTACTTGCTTTTTAAAGGACTTTTCATTCTAGCTTGTGTGCGCCAAAATTGTCTTAGTCTTATTTTTGTGTTATTAGTTGCAGGGTTGGATAAGTAGATATTTTAGAAAATTAGGGATAATTAAGGTGTATTTAGTATTTAGTTTATTTAAGGATTAGATATTTAGTCTAGTATTAGGTGCACTCATAGCTGATTTTTGTCACTAGCTTTACCTAGATCTAGTTTATAAAAAATCAAATCACGTTCCCCTTCTGAACCCTACTTTAGCCAAGCTAAGTAGCTGTTGGATAGCTCTGTTGTTTTGTGTATTTTGAGCAACCACATTATATTTAGATATAAGGATTAGATATTTAGTTTTGTGGATCGTTTAAGTATTATTTTTAAGCATTCATAGTTAGCTGTTACCTCTTACTTGCTTTTTAAAGGACTTTTCATTCTAGCTTGTGTGCTCCAAAATTGTCTTAGTCTTATTTTTGTGTTATTAGTTGCAGGGTTGGATAAGTAGATATTTTAGAAAATTAGGGATAATTAAGGTGTATTTAGTATTCAGTTTATTTAAGGATTAGATATTTAGTATAGTATTAGGTGCACTCATAGCTGATTTGTGTTACTAGCTTTACCTAGATCTAGTTAAGGTTTAGAAGAAGAAAAAACAAAAAAAAAAAAAAGTTAAGTTAAGTTAGTAAAGTATTGAAAAGTGCATAGTACCTAAGTTATATACCTAAGTTACTAGTGTATTCAAATGAGCATGACTAGGATGCAGGCGAAGGTAGCAGAGCTAGAGGCCCTCCAGGCTAGAGTAGCGGAGCTTGAGGCGCAGTTAAGTAAGTGTAGGTGTAGAGATGAGCCGCAAGAGGGTGTAGCTCCTGACCAAGGAACGTATGCGCAGATTGTGGTTAGGGGGTCAGAAAAGGAGCCTACAGGATCAGGGACCAGTGGTAGTTCTGATAGGGGCATAAGGGAGGAGGATAAGGCAAAAGTGGATAGTGCGGCTGGGGTTTGGAAGTGTGTTGGAGGGTCACGTTTCTGGAGACCCAACATTGTGGAAAGTAATGCTAGGGCCACAGACAGTAAGGATGAGGAGGGGTGCTGGGTAATGGAGGGTGGTAGCAGAATCTGGAGGAGGAAGAGGGAAGGGGATCAGGAGGGATGGACAAAAGTTCAGGGTAGAGTCAGGCAGTACAGCCCCAGGGAACATCAGCAGGTTAAACTATCAAATAGGTTCAGTGCGTTAGAGTCAGCAGCTGAAAGTGACAAGGTACAGATTCAGCATTTAGTGGTTGGGGACTCGAGGGTAAGGCCCTTAAGGCGAACATTCTGTGGGAAGAGGGACAAATGTATAGTTAAACCGGGGGCAAAAGTAGTTGATATGGGCCCTGTCATTGAGGCAGAACTGGGTAGGAGTAGCCCGGAGACAGTTATAATACAGGTGGGGGTGAACAACATAGGACCTAGACAGAGTGTGAGAATAGTAGCGGAGTACCGGAGCCTGCTGCAGAGGTTGAAGGAGTCCAGGAAACCAGTCATTGTGACTGGCATCCTCCCTCGCTGTGGAGCCAGTGAGGAGTGGTACGCAAGAGCTCTGTCTGTGAACAGCTCAGTTCAGAACTTATGTTCAGCTATGGGGCTTAGTTATGTAGACTTATGGGATCAGTTCTATGAGTGGCATAGGTACTATATGAAGGATGGGCTTCACTTATCGGATGAGGGGGCAAGGGCTTTGGGAGATGCCTACAGAAGTGTCATTCAGGGAAACTAGGTAGGAGGGGGGGTTCAGGGACGCTAGTACTAGGGCATCAAGAAGTAAGCATTGGTAGAAGTTCATGTCAGAATAGGACAGTAGATCATAATTCCCTCAGAATTAGTAGAGTCAGCTCAAAGTATAAGATCACATGTGTGTTGCTGAATGCCCAAAGTATTAGGTCTAAATTTGATGAATTTGAGTGTTATGTTGCCCTTGAAAAGCCTGATATCATTTGTGTAACCGAGACATGGGTTAGTGAGGGGTATAATAGGGATAGGCTACAGGATTTCGAGTTACAAGGGTATAACATGTTCTCATACTGCAGAGAATCACGGCAGGGAGGCGGAGTGTTTGTATATGTAAATAGCTTGTACTGCACTACTAGAGTTGATGATTCTAGTAAAGTAAAAGAAGTAGAATCAATCTGGCTTGACATTAAAATTGGTACAGGAAACAGAGGAAGGTTGAGGATAGGTGCATTTTACAGACCAGGGAATCTTCCAAGGAACTCCCAAGCTGAAACAGACCAAGATATTTGTGAGGAAATACGTAGGAACTTTCGGGCTCAGTGTCTTATTATGGGAGATTTTAACTTAAGAGGATACGAAAGTATAGCAGAGGAAACAAATGAGTGTAGGTTGTATAGGCAAATCTTTGAAGAGGAGCTTTTCATGCATCAGTTTGTAACAGAGCCAACCAGACATTGCTCCATTCTAGACCTTGTATTCTCAGACAACAGTGATCTAGTTAGTGACATAAGTATTTGTGCAGGTCTAGGAACCAGTGATCACAATATGGTTAAATTCAATATCTCATCAGAAATGAGGCCCAAAGATAACCTTATTATGGTTCCAAACTTCAGCCGGGCTGATTTTGATGGTATTAGAAATGACCTCGCACAGGTAAAATGGAACGTTGAGTTGGCAGGTTTAGATGCATGTGAGGCCTGGAATGTTTTCAAATCTAGATTAAGCCAAATTCAAAATCGGCATATACCCCTCAGGCACAAACGTAACAGAACCAAGGGCAATCCAGTTTGGCTTACCCCAGAAGTAAGGAGTGCTATACAAGCTAAAAGAAGTGCATTTGGCATTTTGAAGGGATCTTCACTAGATATAAATCAGAAGGCCTACCAGAATGCAAGAAATTCAGTTAAGAAAAAGGTCAGAGCAGCTAAAAGGGCAAAGGAACTTGATTTAGCTAGACATTGTAATGCAGATAGTAAGAAGTTCTTCAGTTTTTATAAGTTAAGTACAGTTTCCAAAAATATAGGTCCATTTAAGGTAGATGATGTGTTAGTTAGCAAGGACAGTGAAATGGTTGAAGTGCTTAATGATCGATCAGTTTCAATCTGTCTTTACTATCGAGGACCAGAGTAGTATTGCAGCACTTCAGCCTGAGCTAGAGACAGAGGAGACTATAGGAGAGCTAGGTGGCATAAGTAGTGAACTTGTTCTAGAATATCTAAAGAAAGTAAGGCCTAACAAGGCAGAAGGACCTGATGAAATCCATGCTAGACTTTTAAGAGAATCTGACAGGGAGTTGTCGGTTTCATTAGCCATAATATTTTCTAAATCACTTGCAGATAGTAAAATTCCACTTGATTGGAAAAGAGCAAATGTTGTTCCTATTCATAAAAAGGGAGATAGAAGTAAAGAGGAAAACTATAGACCAGTTAGTCTGACCTCATTAGTCTGCAAGGTGCTTGAATCAATCATCAAAGATAAGATTGTTGAATTCTTGGAGCAAAATGAACTCATCAAAGATACACAGCATGGCTTTAGGAAGGGCCGTTCTTGTTTAACTAATCTTCTGGAGTTTTTGGATGTTGCAACAGATAGCGTTGATCAGGGTAAACAGCTAGATGTAGCTTTTCTTGATTTCAGTAAAGCATTTGACAAAGTCCCCCATACAAGACTGGGGTTGCAACTTAAAATTCATGGGATCAGGGGCAAGATTCTGGATTGGATAGAAACGTGGCTTTCAGGACGCCAGCAAAGGGTTATATTGAATGGGTGCCAATCACAATGGAAGGATGTTCTCAGTGGGGTTCCACAGGGCTCAGTCCTGGGCCCATTGCTTTTTATAATATTTGTGAATGCAATTGAGAACAGTATAGACAGCAAAGTCTTGAAATTTGCAGACGATCTAAAAGTTGTCAGGATTATTAGAGGAAAACATGATCAGGATGTTTTTCAATCAGATCTGGACAAGCTAGTTGAGTGGTCTGAAGCATGGCAGATGAAATTCAATTTGAGTAAATGTAAGATTATGCACGCTGGACGGGTTAGCAGTAAACATAGGTATGAAATGGGTGGGCAGAAAATGGAGCAGATTGAAAAGGAAAGAGATTTAGGTGTCGTGGTAAACAATAGACTATCAGCGTCAGACCAGGTTGTAGAAGCTAGGAAAAAGGCACTTAGAATGCTAGGGGCCATTAACAGAAATGTTTCCTACAAGAGTGAAAAGGTAATAACAAAACTGTATTGTGCATACGTTAGACCACATTTGGAGTATTGTGTACAAGCCTGGTCTCCAACATATGAGAAAGATTGCTGGTTGTTAGAAAGAGTTCAAAAAAGGGCAACAAAAATGATTAATTGTCTTGGTAGTTTACCTTATGAAGATAGATTAAGGAAATTGGGTATGTTTTCACTTAGATATAGAAGGCTAAGAGGAGATCTAATTGAAGTCTTCAAATTTGTAAATAGTCAGCATTCTGGATATTTAAAGGGTATGTTTGAGTTCAATAGGGAAAATCGAGGTAGAGGTCATCAGCATAAACTCATTATGAAACAAAGTAGGACTAGGCTACGACAGTCATTTTTCAGTAGAAGGGTTGTAGGACATTGGAATATGCTACCAGGGGATGTCGCTGATGCAGTGACACTTGCTTCCTTCAAAATTAGATTAGATAAATACTTTACAGAGAAGGGATTAGTTCATAAATACTCGTGGGATTAGCCTTCTTTTATGCAGGTAGAGTAAGGTGATTTGAAGGGGCGAGACTGGTGGAGGGGGGGGGGATGGGGGGGGGGGGTGCAACCTCGGATGGGCCCAAGAGGCTCTTTGTTGCACTTTTCTTTTATGTCTTTATGTCTTTTACACACACACACACACACACACACACACACACACACACACACACACACACACACACACACACACACACACACACACACACACACACACACACACACACACACACACACACACACACACACACACACACACACACACACACACACACACACACACACACACACACACACACACACACACACACACACACACACACACACACACACACACACACACACACACACACACACACACACACACACACACACACACACACACACACACACACACACACACACACACACACACACACACACACACACACACACACACACACACACACACACACACACACACACACACACACACACACACACACACACACACACACACACACACACACACACACACACACACACACACACACACACACACACACACACACACACACACGCGCGCACGCGCGCACGCGCGCACGCGCACACGCGCACACGCGCACACGCGCACACGCACACAAGAATATGGGGGGGCATGCAATACCAGTAAGGCGCCGTAGTCGGCGATGAACGAGCGAACGCGAAGGAAATGTATGGCGAATTTCAACTCGATAGGGCAAGTAGTTTCTGAGATACGAAAAAGGTGCGTACGTGCGCACGTGCAGAGGCACCCCATCCCTGACTTGTGGGAAATTGGCAGCTGGAGGTCCCTAACCACACACCAAATTTGAACACAATAGGCTCAGCCGTTCCTGAGATATATAATAGGGATGTGCACGTGCGCACGTGCAGAGGCACCCCACACACGACTTGTGGGAAGGCGGCGGCGGAGGGTCCCTAACCACACACCAAATTTGAACACAATCGGCTCAGCCGTTCCTGAGATATAGAATAGGGATGTGCACGCGCGCACGTGCATAGGCACCCCGCCCCTGACTTGTGGAAAAGTGGCGACTGAGAGGTCCCTAACCACACACCAAATTTGAAAACAATCGGCCCAGCCGTTACGGAGTGTTCGCGAGAAAACACTTTTCAACACCCTTCACGCGGCACGCGCCACGTGCAGTGGTAGTGACCCACATGAGTCGGCACCGGTCTCAAACAGGTTTGGTTGGATGAGGCTACTCAGCAAAGAAACCCGCTTGTTAATCGGACGTGCGGTTGCAGAGATATTAGCTTCTCAAAAGCGTCGCCACGGACCGGGTCGGGCCGGGGCGGGCCGGGCCGCTTATATTCAGATTTTTCCCATATACCACGGAAGGACGAGCGAGCGCGAAGCGCTCGCTCGTAACAAGTACCCCCCCCCCCCCCCCCCTGCACGTTCCCTGTGCACTGAACGTGAAAAGCAATTATCTTAGGAGAAAACTTCATGAAAACGGAAGTTTTTTCTTCTCTCAAGTGATTGAATTTGAAGTTTAGGTGTATCCCTTGCTTTCAATGATAAGACAAAACAGCGCACCTGATGCAATTCATGCAGCCCCGGTGACACCCGCCCAGCTGGGAGGGGGTGGCAGAATCTGCCCCCTCCCGGATTTTTCCAATAACACTAACACTGTGATAGATATCAACGTGAAACTTGCAGTACCTTATACTGCATCAATTCTACGTCTTCTCACTAAATTCCAATGAAATTTATGTAGTATTTTGGGAGATAATAACGTTTTAATGACGTCTTGTCATGCCATTTTTGGTGGAAAAACAATAAATGTTGGAAAAATCGTTAAAATAGAGTTTCAAAGCAAATGGCAAATAAAAAACGTCAAAAGAAAGGAAATGACATTTTCTTCCAAATGGCTGTCTCGGATTTGTGATTTTTGGGTGGGTTTTTGACCCCCAAAATATTTTTTTCTTGGAAGAATGTCCACAAAATCAATTTGTGTGAATTCGAAAAGTTAATTTCTTAAGCTCGAATACCAAAATAAGGTGACCGGCCCAAATCCGAGGAGGAAAAAAATGGGGGTACCTTTTGGCAATGAGTTCAAGATCAGATGCAGGATTAGCATGGACCTTTGACAGAATAAACGTGTCCTCTCCACAAATTTTGCACATTCCAAGAAATTGAACTAAAATTCAGCATCACGTTTGTTTAAAAACAATTGCAGTAAAATAAACAATTCCACCCCAGATTGATGCGCTCGAGAGATATCGCTGGAACACAGGGCCCAAAGCGGTGCGCCGTTTACAGTAGAGGTTCGAGGCAGTGGCGTCGCCACGTATCAAAAGTTGGGGGGGCGGGGGACAGTGGTGGCGGATAAGGGGAAGGAGGTAAGCATATGATTTCCCCCCATACATTTGTAAGAGGGGCCCTCCAAGAAGTTGGTTCTATTTTGTTTTCTTTTTGACCGAAACAATGACCCAGGCCCCCGATGTGTCTCCAGCCAGCCTGGCGGCCTTCTAAAGCCGACAGAAGGCCCTCAGTCGGCCTGAGGAGGACCTTCGGTAGGCCTGAGGGGCCCTCAGAAGGCCTGGGAATTCAACATGGACCTGCCCGACGTTTCTTGCGACCATTTAGGGGCCCTGCGAAACATAGTGGCCTAAATCCGAGGAGATACCATTTTGAGACATTTTCTTGGGGGGGGGGGGGCCTTTGGCTGTGGGAGGGGGCCCTATGGCCGAGGGTGTCCTGGGTTCCCCCCCCCCCCCATTCGAAAATACGATCCACCGCCACTGCCGGGGGATGGCAGCGCTCTAAAAGCGAGTATTTCCCTGCAACGCCCTTGGCCTAACGGCTAACATCTCAAAATCCGAAAAAGTTCCAGACGCGTCCCCCAGTCCGCGTATATACATCGGACAACTGATTTACGCCGTAGGGTATTTAGTGGGATATTTAGCTCTGCAAAATACCACATGGCCGTGGTGGAAACAGCAATACATAGGTATATCAATCAAGCATCTATATTACTATTTGATAAGCGTCTGTCTATCTGTCTGTCTATCTGTCTGTCTATCTGTCTGTCTATCTGTCTGTCTATCTGTCTGTCTATCTGTCTGTCTATCTGTCTGTCTATCTGTCTGTCTATCTGTCTGTCTAGCTGTCTGTCTAGCTGTCTGTCTATCTGTCTGTCTATCTGTCTGTCTATCTGTCTGTATATCTGTCTGTCTATCTGTCTGTCTATCTGTCTGTCTATCTGTCTGTCTATCTGTCTGTCTGTATATCTGTCTGTCTATCTGTCTGTCTATCTGTCTGTATATCTGTCTGTCTATATGTCTGTCTATATGTCTGTTTATCTGTCTGTCTATCTGTATGTCTATCTCTCTGTCTATCTGTCTGTCTATCTGTCTGTATATCTGTCTGTCTATCTGCCTGTCTATCTGTCTGTCTATCTGTCTGTCTATCTGTCTGTCTGTCTATCTGTCTGTCTATCTGTCTGTCTATCTGTCTGTCTGTATATCTGTCTGTCTATCTGTCTGTCTATCTGTCTGTATATCTGTCTGTCTATATGTCTGTCTATATGTCTGTTTATCTGTCTGTCTATCTGTATGTCTATCTCTCTGTCTATCTGTCTGTCTATCCGGCACCGCTCGGTTTATTCAGTTTAAAAGTCTCAGTTAATTCACGTGCTGAATTGGTGCGGATACCTCCATCCCGGAGATGCCAGCTAGCTATGCATAGGACATATGTGGGAGATGGGATAGTCACCGACGCACCGGAGTTGGTGGCGCGGTGATCCCTTGACGGGTAATAGGTAATTATGTACCAGTGGCGCACGCAGGGAGTCAAAGGAGTCAGCTGCCCTCCCCCTCCCCGTACATTTCAGGGGGGCTCGTATTCTGGCCCATACCTGACAGGGGCCAGGTCTTGGTCAGGCCTGATCGAGGCAGGGACCCGGTGCTGGCAAAGGCGTGATATGGGGCCAGGTCAGGACGATGGCCCGGGCCTTGCATATTCTGGATGCGGGCCAGTTTCTGGTAGTGGCACGGTCTTGGTCAGGCCCGATCGAGGCAGGGGTCCGGTGCTGTCAAAGGCGTGATATGGGGCCCGGTCAGAACGAGGGCCCGGTCACAACAGGGCCCGGTCATTGCATATTCTTGATACGGGCCCGTTTCTGGTAGGGGCCCAGTCTTGGTCAGGCCCGATCGAGGCAGGGGCCAGGTACTGGCAAAGGCGTGGCATGGGGCCCGGTCAGGACGAGGGTCCGGTCACAACAGGGCCCGGTCCTCGCATATACTTGATACGGGCCCGTTTCTGGTAGGGGCCCGGTCTTGGTCAGGCCTGATTGAGGCAGGGGCCCGGTCAGGACGAGGGCCCGGTCCCAACAGGGCCCAGTCCTTGCATATTCTTGATACTGGCCCGTTTCTGGTAGGGGTCCGGTTTTGGTCAGGCTGGATTGAGGCAGGGGCCCGGTACTGGCAAATGCGTGATATGGGGTCCGGTCAGGACGAGGGGCCGGTCAGGGCAAGGGCCCGATCAGGACCAGGGTCCGGTCATAGCAGGGCCCGGTCCGTGCATATTTTTTATACGGGCCCCTTTCTGGCAGGGGCCCGGTCTTCTTGGTCAGGTCCAATCGAGGCAGGGGCCGGTGCTGGCAAAGGCGTGATATGGGGCCGGTCAGGACGAGGTCCCGGTCACAACAGGGCCCGGTCCTTACACATTATTGGTACGGGCCCATTACTGGTAGAGGCCAGCTCCTGGTAGGGGCCCGATCAAAGCAGGGCCCAGTGCTGGCAGAGGCCTGATATGGGGCCAGGTCAGGTCGAGGGCCGCGTCACAACAGGGTCCGATCCTGGCAAATTATTGATACGGGCCCATTCTTGGTCAGGCCCGATCGAGGCAGGGGTCCGGTGCTTGCAAAGGCGTGATATGAGGCCCGGTCATGACGAGAGCCCGGTCACAACAGGCAGCCCTTACCAGTAACGGTTGGCAGCACTCGGGCGTTTGGGCGTTAAAAACCTACTACACCATAGGGTTCCCATGTTAAATCGATGATTTTCAGACAAAGCTGATTCGCAATCTATGGTACATATGTTAAATCCGACTTCAGAAACAGATAGCTACAAGCCTTAGCTACAACGTTTCTATTCATCATTTTTAGATATTCCGAGTGTAAATGGGTTAAATGAGCTTGGGGGTTAAAAAATGTCGGAACGACCGCTAACCGCTTCCAAATGCTACTACAGTACTCAAATATACACTACTTCCACTACTACTTTGTAGTAGAATTTAATATGACCGCTTCCAAATGCTACTACATATACTGCAAATACACTACTTTAACTACTACTTCGTATATTTGCTGGCGTTTAATTCAATAAATAAAGATATTATCTATGGAAATAAAAGTTATTGATAGCAAACAATACCTTTAATTTATAATAGACAAAACAATTACGATACAAATTATATATTGTCTAATTCATTTGGGCGTTACATTCCTTACTGTTGTACCCGTCAGGGGCGCAGCCAGACCTTCAGAAAGGGGTGGGGGCATGCCCCTGGGACCCACCCCACAAAAATACCCCTGGATATGAAAAACTCTACGGATTTCGGCCACTTTATTTTGTGAGGCCCCCATTTTAACAATTTTTCTTCTTCTACTTTTGATGAGCTGGATTGGACCAGGACCCTCAGTAGGCATTGTACTGAGCGCATTACTAATTTGTATTGTTACGTACAGGAGAGAAAACATATCTTAGCTGACAACAGGTGGGGTCGGCTTTTTAGTGTGGGGGCGGCTGAAATGATGAAAAATGTACCCCTATTTTGATACGTGTATTTAAGGCTTTGCAGCATTTTTATGTGTATTTTCATGTTATAGTAGGTAGGTATGTACTTGTTAGTTAGCGCCGCGAAGCGGCGCAAAATTTTTACGGTTTTGCCTGCTAAAACCCAGAAATATAGACGGTGGGCCTTGTAGCTCGGATAATAAGCTAAAAATGCTATTCATTCAATTCAGCGTTACGACGAACCGATGATGATGACTATGGCTTCGTTATGACGATGACTACCGATGTGACGCCGCGAAGCGGCGTGAAAATTTATATTTTACGTCCTGGAAAACGAAATGTTAATATTGGAACAAGACCGTGAGGTGAGATGGCTTGATGAGATGGTCCTGGCCTGTTTCCACTATTAGCTCTTCGGTCCAGCAAATTGTGCACCGCTGGAGCAGCTTCCGGGTGACGATCTCCTCGTCTTTGCGTTCGCGTCGCCTTTTTCGGAACTCGGCAAATTAGCTAAACATGTAGCCTGCTTGAAACTTCCAGAGAGGAAAATTGTTAAATTGTTTTGTACTACCACCGCCCCCCCCCCCCCCCCCCCCCTGAATTCAAAAACGCATCAGACATATCAAATTACGAATTTTTAAACCCAAGAAAACATTGCACCAGGTGGGTCAGAGTACAGCACACATACCGCTCATTATGACTGCGCCGACCACGGCTAGCAGGCGCTCCAGCTATAGCAGGCGCTCCAGGCGACGGCTAGCAACCCCTGGGCAGGCTCGAGGGCCCCGTTCACAGACTCAATGCCCCTTGGCAAGCCGAGAGGCCCCTGATCAGACTTGAATAGCCCCTGGGCAGGTTCGATAGGCCCCTGAACAGGATCAATGGACCATTGGGAAAGCTCGAGAGGCCCCTGAACATACTCTAATGGCCCCTAGGCAGGTTCAAGAGGCCCTGGAACAGACTCAATGGGCATCTGGGCAAGCTCGAGAGGCCCCTGGTCAGGTTCGAGAGGCCCCTGAACAGACTCGACAGGCCTCTGGGAAAACTATAACGGGCCCCTGGGCAGGTTCAAGAGGCCCCAACACAGACTATAATGGGCCCATGGCCAGGTCGAGAGGCCCCTGAACATACTCAATGGGCCCATGAACATGCTCGAGAGGCCACTGGGCAGGTTTGTTAGGCCGTAAGTGGGCTCAATTGGCCCCCAATTGAGCCCACCTACGGAAAACAAGTGGACATGCTCTAGAGGCTCCTGGGCCGGTTTTGGGGCCCCTGAGTGGGCTCAATGGGCCCCAGGGAATGCTCTAAAAGTTCCTGGGCATGTTTGTGCGCCCTTACGTGGGCTCAATGGGGCCCCTGGACATGATCGAGAGGCCCCTGGACAGTTTTTGGGCCCATCGGTGAGCTCAATGGGCCCCTGGACATGCCCAAGAGGCCCCCTGGGCTGGCTTCGAAAGCCTTTCAGTGTCTCTGAGGACCCTTGACATGCACCAGAGTGACCCTTTCCTGGTTTGAGGGCTCCTCTGTGACTTTTTGACAGCCATTTAGCTAATGCAAATGGTATCTGGGCCAATCTCGGCGGGGCCCCCTGTGACCCGTAAGGGGGGGGGGGCAATTGCCCCCCTTGCCCCCCCCCTGGCTGCGCCCCTGGTACCCGTTGTTATATTACCCTGACAACAGGGTCCGGTCCTTGCAGATTCGTGATGCGGGCCCGTTTCTGGTAGGGGCCCGGTCTTGGTCAGGCCGGTCGAGGCAGGGGCCTCGATCGAAAACCAAATGGGGGGGGGGGGGGGATAGCGCTAGCATTCTTATTTTGACCAAATGACGTGAGAAACATGGTTTTTGTGTGGTGTGAACTGGTGGGAACCACGCTTCACCCCAATCATGAGGCTGTGCTATACATTCGATGGTTTACGCTTCAGTCGATGATAATAGGCCCTCGGATGCATGAAATAACAATTGTTTCTGCGCTCCGTATCGATATTTAAGTATAATAAATAAGAATAACTACTCGCAATATTAGTTGGATATAGGTGGACATACATGGATAATAACATGAATAATGGACAATAATAATACCAAACTATTATTTTAAGTAAGCTTAATTGTCCAACTAAGACGACATGCTGATGTTTAACACTAACATTACCAAAGTTAAATATACTTACTGTGAAGATTGAAGCGATAGTTATCATCTGAGACTGAATGGAGGGAATGTACAAGTAATGTGTTCAGTGCAAGTGTATATATTTTCAAGTAAGGAGGTTGTTTATGTTTAAATGTGTATGCATGTTTGTTGGCACACTATTTTACTAGTATCACGTTGCAGCACATGCCGTACGGACTACGGACCCTAGGACGAAGTTTAAACTAGCGCGTCAAATATGTACCCTACCAACTACTTTACATTGCAGTGTGCATACTGCCAGTAGCGTACCCAGAATTCGCTCCAGGAGAAGACATTTTTGCTCAGGGGGGCATAAAGTACCCCCACAAAAATACTAAACGGATTTGGCCCACTATATTTTTAAAAGGGCATATTTTCACCATTTTTCTCTTTAAAAAATCACAAAATCATTCATTTTTTCGACCAAAGGGGGCACGTACAAACCTTCAGGGGGGGGGGGCAATTGCCCCGTTTCACCCTCCCCCTTGTGTACGCCTATGCAACTGTATACCATACATAGCTGGGACATCAGCAAGTCATGCCGGCGACACGTAAATCTGTATTTATTTATGTGTTTTTTTACGCTTTCTCCGGTTTCCGCCGGTGGTTTATTATCATTGGCAGACTTGCAGCCGCAGCCCTAGTAACACAAGCTGGTAGTTTTGACATTGAATAGACGTTGAAAGGCAAATATTGATTATATATTTTTGTTAGCCACTTTTAACATTTGTCCATAGCACATAACATGGGCAATGGGCATAACATAACAAAAGTGTTGTTGAATCGACGTCGATATCGAACATTTATGGTTGAAACGCAACATTTATTCTATATATAAAATTCGCGCGCTCGCCTGAATTTGAACCGGACACCCTCCAACGGAAGACGAGTAACATACCACTAAGCTAAAGCTAAAGCGGCTCATTGTTGAAGAGGCACTGTGCCACATCTAACCCGGCGCCACAAATGTCGACATAAATGTATATTCTGAATCCGAAAATTAACCGCACCCCTAACCGCCCGCCGCCCGGCGTTCGACGCTCGGACTGGCTCGGACGCTACACGTGCGATTCAATCAACCGCCAGCGGCCAGTTACCATGACAACGTAACGGTCAACAGTCACAGACAGTCACAACGGATAAATGAAATTTCCAGAAACTGCACATAAAAACACTGATTTGGAAATGACAAAGTACAATATCCCATCTGAGGCATTTTTCCTGATCACTATTTATAATATGGTATTTTAGCCCGCTATACGATCTTTAACTAAATTGTTGGCAGTCAAGGACCAATATCGTAATGTACTTCGGTCTCGATCTGAAAATTACAATAAGTCATCGAAAGACAATGTTAAGGCGATGTCATTTGGCTGTAACCGCACGACATTAAATACAATGTACACGTTTGATTTATTTGAGGCTGTCATGCTGTTCAAGGCTTGCCTGTTGATATATAGATGTTCTCATGAGTCATGAAGACACCTCGAGCTTAACTTGAATGTTGAGATGAGATCGTCTTCTGGTCGAGACACAACGTTGCCCATCTACCAGTTATCAACAAATACGCAACGTGAAATCAATGGAAAATGCCATTGAATCTATATTGATTCGCTGTAGCACTGTGACGTTACATTTCGGCATGATCTCAACCAAAAGGAAATGTCGCATCAATGTAGTGTGCTACTACAGGGAGTCCACGTCACAGGCAGACACCTGCATCAGCCAAGACACACAGTTCACACGCCGACACCTGCAGCAACAGGACACTAGTTTTAGCTTCGTACTAGTGTCCGTAGTCCGTACGGCATGTGCTGCAAGCTGCAACGTGAATCTAGTAAAAAAAGCGTGCCAACAAACATGCATACACATTTAAACATAAACAACCTCCTTACTTTACACTTTCACTGAACACATTACTTGTGCATTCCCTTCACTCAGTCTCAGATGATAACTATCGCTTCAATCTGCACAGTAAGTATATTTAACTTTTTTAATGTTAGTGTTAAAAGTCAGCATGTCGTCTTAGTTGGACAATTAAGCTTATTTAAAATAATAGTTTTTTTTCTTCTTATTATTGCTGATTATGCTTGTTGTTATACACGTATGTTTATAAAACTAATATTTCGATTAGTTATTCCCATTTCTTATATTTAAATATCGATACGGAGCCGGAATTGATTTTCATTTCATGCATCTGGGGACCTAATATCATCGATTGAAGCGCAAACCATCACATGTATAGCTCAGCCTCATGATTTGGATGAAGCGTGGTTCACACCAGTTCCCACCACACTAAACCATGCTTCCCACGTCATTTGGTCAAAATAAGAATGCTAGCGCTATCCTATCCTGACCATCTGCGCGTACTTGTGTTGCCTCGTGCAAACGTATCCGACCGGACCACGCGGGGATCAGAGAGCATGATGCTGTAAACTCCACGCGTGCGCACGGAGCTCGCTCGCCGATCATTTCTATGTCGGGCCACCACCGCCTGGAACCGTCTACCAGCTCAGCTTAGGATAGTCGAGTCGCCCGGTCTTTTTCACGCGGGTGTACTGAGATGGCTAAAGGGTGATGGAGTGTAGTTATTTTAAACGTGCTTATTGATTTGTGTTTTTATAATTGTGTTTACTGTATTAACTCTGAAATCGGAAGAGCCACGATGTGGAGATTTTTACGAATACATACATACATACATCCGCACCCTAAAAACGCCCCCCCCCCCCCCCCCCCCCTCCCAGCGTCTCCAGGGTTAATACCTATTCCGTTCGCGAACGTAGCCTGCGTAGTTTATACGAGACTTTGACGTCCAAAGGCTGAGATTTTTAAACCTGTAGAGGACATGAATCTGGAGGTTAGAAAGCAAGAAAAAAACGCCATGATTTGGCCCAATTTATGAAATTGCCTCAATTTCCGAAGACATTCCTTCATGCCTAAAGAATATAAAATCTCGTGTAAACGTGGTTTCTATCTACACTACAATTTGCGCATAAGCATCTCAAACATATATGGGCAGGGGCGGATCTAGGGGTTGGCCGCAGCGGTCGCGCCCGGCCATTGACTGCGCCCTTTCGGCCATTGACTGCGCCCTTTCGGCCAGTGACGACGCCCTTTCAGTCAGTGACGGCGCCCTTTCTTTGGAAGGCGCCCCTAAATTGGCATGCGGCCACCCCTCCTAAAATATCCTGAATCCGCCCTTGTATATGGGGTAGCCAAATCATATTGTAACAGTGAACTTCAATGATGAAATAAAATGTTTCGCTATTTGGCACATGTTACGTTTCATCGTCAATACTAGAGATGTACCTAGGCCGGGGACCGATGATTTTGAGTATCCAAGCCCACCAAAGATAATGGGAAGCAGATCTCCCGAAACAAAACACCTCTAGTTATTACGTTTTAAATTTTTGACGCGATCCCCGTGCTTCTCTCATTTTGACCAAACTCCAGAAAGCCTGTGTGCAGCTTCCAGACAGCTATGCAGCAACTGGTTGACACCAGACCCTGGATCCGTTGGTTATGCCTTCCCAAGTCTTGCGTGAGACCGTCTCCACATTTGTTGCGATGCTGTATGTTGTAAAAATCAGCCATGTATCGCGCCAACTGATCATTCACACATACCTGCTACGAAAATACCGTATCGGTTCACTACTACTGCGTGTTGTCATTGACTTAATTTCGTCAGCTTTCGACAGTTGTACCGCACATCAGTGGCACACGCACCTAACATTCGCACATCAGTAGCACACGCTGTCACCTTACACGACATTGACAAGACAATTAGCATGTCTCAGATCCCATGCTCTAGGGGGCCCGCTCAAAAACAAGTGACCGAAATCCGCGAAGTTTTCTCAAAACGGGTGGGGGCCCGCACACAATGGGCCCGCTCTTAGGGCTCTGACGCCCCCCGTGCGCCACTGTTATGTCCTATGCAGTTCCAGTTCCAGTCCAGTTAATTAAAGGGATTATACGGGTTTCCGTCCTGAAAGTAAATGCACTCTTTTGCAGTTGTATGAGCTTTAAACACGTTTAAGACATATAACAGGGACCTCAATGCTCATTTAGTCCATTATTTCAGCAATTATCAGCGTTACAACTTGGGCGTTTTTCGAGACTAGTATCAGATAACGAGTACTTGATCGGCAGTACTGTCCACCACTTTTATCTTAAGATCAATTTTAGAGTTTTGAATTATCTGCAAGTCCTACACTGGATCACACAATTATTATGCAATTCAAAACTGACGGGACTTTTTATTACTACACACTGTTCGTTGATGTTTTGTGTTGTTGTGGTTTTCTTTTCTCTGGCCTTTAGCGTTGAGAATTTGGTGGTGGCGTATTTTTTGGCATGAAAATTCATTAAAAAAATATAGAATGTTATGGGAAAACTAAGTAACTACTGGTGTCGTTGGAACAAAACAAGTTTATTTTATTTCAAATATTGCTTATTTTACCGGAAATATGCCATAAGTGAGGTGTTTTTATTAGCATAAAAGCGATGACTGGCTCTGCCTCAGCCGGTCCTGCAGAAAATACGCGGTGGCATCACCGCGCACTTTGGAATGTCCTTACGTGCAGAAGAGGTCATTTCCAGAAAAATGTGGCTACCGTGGGACTTCTACCACCTTTATAAGTACGTTTTACTATGTAACTCAATTATTCTGGGGGAAAAACGTATAATCCCTTTAAAGTGCTGAATTGGTGCGGATACCTCCATCCCGGAGATGCCAGCTAATCCCTGAGCTAATCGTCCAGCGGAGCGGACGGGTTAGCACTATAGTTTATACTACCGCTGCGAACTTTACACCTACGATCCTCCGTTCCGGAGATCTTCAAATCGCATGACGCGTAAACCAGAACTGTTGATATTCACTTGCTTTTGAAGCTGTCGCCTGTCGTAATTAGAATGCTTAAGCTGTCGTAACAATCCCTTCCTCACAGATCGGATACGTTTGTTTAGATGGCCAAATATAGGTACTTATATTTTCGGAAACACCACTCCTTAAAGGAAATAGTTCACCTTGGAAAATTTTTACCCAACACGATTTGATTATATTTTTGTAATACAATTTTTTTATATTGTCAAAAATGGCATTGTATCGCGTCGATTCAGAACAGAAGGCCATACATTTTTATTGTTTATCAAAACTATATGCATACTCTCTGAGTCAGATTCCTGACGTCACGCGAATGTATAAAATGGTTCCGCCAATCATATTCGAAAGTAGTCGCGTAAAGATAGACTCGCATTGGAGATGTGCCAGCCGGCGGCCGGCGATCGCTTGCTAGCACCAGCTGCAAGCTGATTGGGTGATGGTATAGCCTCTGCCCGGGCTAGAACCAGTACAACATTCTTTCGCCAGCACCGCATTCCTTCGCCAAAAACTCAAATATATTCGGCCGGAGAATCTTTTCTCAGTCAAGAAAACTTGCAGATAGGGGTTTCCCAACACGGGCTACACAACTGCTATCTCAGTTTAAAACTAATGTTGAAGGTGAACTATTTCCTTTAAACGCTCCCCAAACTTGACAACATACCGGATGCTAAGAACGTCCGTGAAATTAGCGACTTATTCAGCGATTTATTCAGTGACGTATTCAGATTTGGCCCAAACCTCGGCCCAAGGTCAATTCTGGCACGCTGATCACGAATATGACCTTCATTTTCCTGTCCAAGGTCATCTTCAAGGTCAAATTCGAGGTCAAAGGACGGGGTCGTTAGATATGGACGTTAGATACGGGCCAGGCTGTCTATCATCTGGGACCACTTTGGAACGGATACGGCAATAAATTCGGGACGTTATGCGGTACCCCGTCCTTTGACCTCGAATTTGTCCTCCAAGGTCAAAGGTGACGGGCTATGTCACGGTGACAGACGTTAGAGATGGACCCTGTCTATCTACTGGGATCACTTGTGGGAGGATCCGGCAATAAATTCGGGACGTTATGCGGTACCCCGTCCTTTGACCTCGAATTTTACCTTGAAGATTACCTTGAACAGGAAAATGAAGGTCATATTCCTGATCAGCGTGCCAAAATTGACCTTGGGCCGAGGTTTGGGCCAAATCTGAATCCGTCGCTGAATAAGTCGCTGAATAAGTCGCTAACTTCACGGACGTTCTTAGCATCCGGTATGTTGTCAAGTTTGGAGAGCGTTTGGAGTGGTGTTTCCGAAAATCTAAGTATATTTGGCCATCTGAACAAACGTATCCGATCTGTGAGGAAGGGATAATTGCGACAGCTAAATAATTATAATTACGACAGGTTCAAAGGCAAGTGAATATTATACAGTTCTAGTTTACGCACTCGCGGATTCAGGGGGGGGGCAAAGTGGCCATGCTCCCCCCCAAAAAAAAATAGTGCATGAGGGAGCGGGCAATGGTCGAAAATATTGACCGATGTGACGTCACTGTAGCCCGAGGGTGGAGACCGTATAAAGTGCCATTGCCCGAGGCGAAGCCGAGGGCAATGGCACTTTATACGGTCTTCACCCGAGGGCGACAGTGACGTTACAGAGGTCAATATTTTCGACTATTGCCCGCTCCCCCATGCACTATTGATTTTATTACATGGCCACTGGCCAGCCCTGCCATTTTTTGAATAAACGTGTTCTATTTGTTTGTCACATTCCCTCACGGCCTCAAATGTTTTCATATGATTTCGAGACCAAGATGTGTGCATATAAAAAAGGAAGTAGCGTCGCTTTAGTTGAATGTATTGCACAAAATAATCCAGAAAAATCCACATAGGTAAATCACAGCGTCACATTTCATATCATCTAGTGCGTCAGGTTGAAGTTGAATGTGCAGCTGTTATAAGTTTGTCCGCCGTTCTGCGTCACCACCGATGTCGCGGTGCTTGAAGAGTTTCCCACCAGGCTGATGGTGTTGCTGATTTTCCTCAGTTGCTCGTTAGATACCATCTGCGCATAGTGTTGGAGCGACGAGATTGACTTATGCCCGCTGATCTGTTGGATGTGACGTGACTCTACATATACCGGCGTGGTCTAGACTCGTTATCACTGTTGCCCTGATACAGTGGTTGGTGTAGATCTTGCTTAGCCCCGTTTCCTTGCTTATCCGCTGCATCATTGTGCCTACAGTGTTCTTTCCGATAGGCACTGCATCATACCAGTAGAGATTGGGAGCCATTCTTGGCCGCTGGAAGAAGCAGGGCGAAGACTTGTTCAGCTTGCTGATGTATAACTTGAGGTGCTTCACCGGACAGTCATTCATGCCGGTGGCGTACATACGCGCCTGCTGACCCGAGTTATCTTCTCCTCGGTGGTTTTTATGCAGCTGATCCCGCATCGTTACGTACTCCACGTCGTTCTCATCTTGGTTGAATTTGAATCAGTCGACACGAATCTCTCTCAGGTTTTCACGTCCACGCCGACAGAAATGGAGCATAATGTCCATGAACACCTTGTGCTGCAGCTTAACAGGCGTGGAACAGTCCTGCAGGCATGATTTGATTTTCTCCTGATCTCCTGTCGTAATCGGTTGCTTGTGCTCTATGGCACCTTTTCCGTCCTTCTTCGCCATGTGCATGGCCACCTTGAATGACTCAGCAGTCAACGGGAAGCTTTTGTCATCCCCGATATCCTTCCCCAATTCCTTGATTAGGAATTGCTTTATTCCGTACTTCAGGCCGTGGAGGCTCTTGGATTTGTATCTTTCGCCATCCTTGCGCTTTACGGTTAGGAAAAATTCCTTTACTGCGTTGTCAAGTGAATCATTGTTATCTAAAAAGTGGTGCATGAACAATCCTTTGGCAGACAAAAATTGGAGGAATACGTCCCCTCCGGCTTTGATAGCTCGATTGGTGCTCTCTGATCTTCGCGAAAAGAGCAGTTCTTCGAGCTCATGCTTATCAAGAAGCTCAAAGCGCGGTTTTTCGGACATGCTTGTAAGATTAGGATAATTATCCAGTGGCATTAACTACGACTCCTTACAAAATGAAAATGACTTTCTACCTGAATGTGGCAAGAATTGATTTTTTTGGAAAGCACAAATGCACGCGCAACTTACTATTGCCCGCTACCATGACAACCATGACGACCTCAAAACCTAATGCAACTTCCAACTTGAGGTGCTATAAGTTTTATTGTGCTGTTTGACGTCGTCATGGCACCGGGCAATAGGCAAAAATATCACATGAGCCGTTAACATACGAGCCGTGTAATAAAGATATATAGATATATAGATATATAGATATATAGATATATAGATATATAGATATATAGATAGATAGATAGATAGATAGATAGATAGATAGATAGATAGATAGATAGATAGATAGATAGATAGATAGATAGATAGATAGATAGATAGATAGATAGATAGATAGATAGATAGATAGATAGATAGATATATATATATATATAGATATATAGATATATAGATATATAGATATATAGATATATAGATATATAGATATATAGATATATAGATATATAGATATATAGATATATAGATATATAGATATATAGATATATAGATATATAGATATATAGATATATAGATATATAGATATATAGATATATATATATATATATATATATATATATATATATATATATATATATATATATATATATATATATATATATATATATATATATATATATATATATATATATATATATATATATATATATATATATATATATATATATATATATATATATATATATATATATATATATATATATATATATATATATATATATATATATATATATATATATATATATATATATATATATATATATATATATATATATATACATATATATGTACATATGTACATATGTATGTACGTATGTACGTATGTACGTATGTATGTACGTATGTACGTACGTATGTATGTATGTATGTATGTATGTATGTATGTATGTATGTATGTACGTACGTACGTACGTACGTGTGTGTGTGTGTGTGTGTATATGCATGTATGTATGTATGTATGTATGTATGTATGTATGTATGTATGTATGTATGTATGTATGTATGTATGTATGTATGTATATATATATATATATATATATATATATATATATATATATATATTTATTTATTTATTTGTGTGTGGGTGTGGGGGGGGTGTGATCCGTCAGAACTTGTATTTGAAGTGTCCTGTTTTCGCCAGGAATTATATTGCCATCATCCACGGGTCCGGACGAATACGTCACCGATCCCAGCAGTCCTCAGGCTGACATTGGCGAGTACGAACAGAGCGGAGACCTGCCCTTCACCGACGACGAGGACTTCCCCTACGGACGTGCAGATGAACCGGACCGGCCCAGGGGCTCCAGCGGCCAGGCTGCCGACTGGCCCAACGTCGTGCTCACGGAAGAGGCCAAAAGCTCAGCGTGGGGGAGGCACGACGTAGTGATTCTTCTAGTGTTAACTGTCCTGTGTTGTACAGATGCAGTTTGGTAAGGGTTGATAGCGAGCTCTAGGTGAACGCAGTGACGACATATCCCAAGTGTGGTTCTCCACCCATCCAGTGGTGGATGATTCACGAGGCGTGTAGGTATGTCACTTGTTAGTCTCCAATCACCCAGCTGTGCTAGGTATCGTAATCATCAGATTATTGTTGCTTGCATACTACCTGAAATTCTGATCGAGGTATGAATTATATGAATATGGAGCACAGCCCAGGGTAATCTACGTGCTCTGTAGGTACACTATGAGTCATTTTCGTGATCGTAGTTGTCCTGCAACGCAAATTACATACAAAATGAATGAATGCAAGGCTTTGGCCGGATGCAGGGACGTAGCCAAAAGGGGGGGGGGGGGCATTGGGTCATGGTCCCTCCCCTGAGCTATCCAGTTTACAATACATTGATAAAATACGATTAATGCGATTATGCGATTATGCGACGACCTGACCCTCCACCCCCACCCCCCCCGTCAACAACTTTTCGCTAACGAAACGGAGAGAAGTTTTATCCGCCACTGACGAGTCCCTCCCCCTCCCCCCACACGCCCCATGAGCAAAAAATCCTGGCTACGTACCAGAGGCGGATCCAGGGGGGTAACGGGCCATGCCCCCCCCCCCCCCCCCCCAAAGACCGTTCAAGTGGGGGCCAAACTATGTTTGCCCCCCCCCCCCCCCCCAGCAGGGGAGGAAGGTTAATAATTTATCGCACTACTATAACATGACAATTCACATCATCGGCGGATCCAGAACGGGAGTTTGGGGGGAGCAAAACCCACAAAAGTCTCGCACACTTCTGAAAACTCATCGGATTTCGCTTGCTTATGCATTGATAGCTAATTTAAAGCAAACTTCCCTTAATAAAAGTTGCTTGGATTTTCTTCTATATCAGGAAATGTGTCAATTTTGCGCCGATTTCAGGCGGTTTGGGGGGCTATTCCCATTTTGCTCAACTGTAGATCCGCCACTGATTCTCATCACAAATGATGCAAAGGCTTACCTACACGCAAAAAGATGGGGGTACATTTTTTTGTCTTTTCAGCCGACCACCTGCCCCCCACACTTAAAAATTATCGGCGACGCCCCTAACCCCAAGACGTGAAGTCTAATACATGCTGCTATACGGTTGCCGGCGGTTGCCGACGGCCTGACTACGCACGCTAACCCTCCACCTCCTCCCCCCCCCCCCCCCCTCCCCCCCCCCCCCCCCCCCCCCCCCCCCACCCCAGTCAACGTTCAACAACTCTTCGCTGACGGGTGACGGACTGCTACCCCACCCCACCCCCACGCTCAACAACTTTTTGGAAATACGCCACTGGATTTCCCCACCTCACCAACGGCAACAAGAAAAAACACGGCTGGATCTGCCCTTGCTACCTACCCGGCCGGATGTTTGTGTGCGGATTGTGCCCTTTGGATTGTACCAGACATATTAAGAACAACGATGCCATTATATTGATAGATATGCTATAGGATAGGGCATTCACATTCACTTGCGAGTTCATACACAGTGTACCTATATGTACATAGGTACCTATATGTACATAGGTACCTATATGTACATAGGTACATATATGTACATAGGTACCTATATGTACATAGGTACCTATATGTACATAGGTACCTATATGTTGTTCCAGAGCTTGCTATTTAGCTAGAAAGCAATGTTGCTTTGTTGGTGTCCCCAGCTATTTCGTACAACTGAGTGCAAATGCTATGTATGTGTGCATATAAGACACAGGCGTACCGAGCTTTCAGCTTTTGACTACTTCGGCGCTGTCCATAAGCGTAATACTAGTGCATGACTTATCCCTTTCAGCATTAATTGGTTAGTGTTCGGTGGGCACAGTAAGTTATCGTCATCTACTCTGTGATGTGCGCGCAAAGTTTATGATGATTCGCTAGGTATTATATGTTTTTTAGCTCACTTGTTCGGTGGCATTTGGCATTTCGCCGGTAGATAACTATCTGATGATGTTCTATATGTGTATGTATGTGTTTCCATCGGAAAGTGTAGCATTATGCCGAAATAGGAGATATGGTCAAGGTCATATCATGGGCAGCTGTGCATGGATATTATTTATCGAAACAAATGCTCGCGCGGCGATGTGTTCCAAGCATTCTCATCGTGTTCATGTTTGTCTGCAAGCAATGATTTATGTTCAACAACTTGTCAGTGATTGGCTTCGATTGATTGAGAGAGCAGCTCTGGCATGACTTCTCGAGCTTACACAGATAATGCGTCGCTGGGACACGGTTGTATTATATTGATAAGATTAGCCCGTGGTATCATCTGACACCATTTTATTGTGTTGTTTTACGCTTGTTGCCGCCAACTGATACAACACTGGGTTACGAGGAAGAGTGTACAATACTGTGCTGATTGACGACTCTGAATGGGTTTCGACCACACTTCGAATACTTTAGGGTTATTGGATTTTCATACAGACTGATCGTGAAATGTAAGCGTATATAATTGGCAGCTGACTGCACTTGGAAGTGGCATCCATACTGCATGTACGCGTAATGTATATAGGTGTACAGGTGTAGAATAATTCAGTGGGCGATAGGCAGTTCAGCAAGTACCAAATAGAGACACCGGCATTGCAGATCCGTACCGTACAGCACACGGTGTGACGTGATGTGGCACAATGGCGTACCCCGCACAAACCTGGGCATTTGGTGGAGTAAGGAGCCTTTTCCCCCCTTGCTTTTCCCTCGTCACACGGACAGAGAAGGCAGTGTAGACGTGGTCACGTGGATAGGGTCGTACGTGTCTATTGTGAGCGTACAGAGAAGTGATGTCCAAAACGTGCACAATCGTAGCACGGGTTGCGTCTTCGTATTTAGTGAATTCAAGTGACAGATTGGATATTATAAGTGTTTGACTCGGCGCGCTCCGTGGTGAGAAGCGAGGCGACTGCTCGTAGCTGGGTGTTACGGGCGCTCAGCTGTTGAGTTTACGATGATGATCACGTGACGTGTGAATGTGTGAACATATGACGCTGTGTGATGTTTGGCGCTCGAAATAAACGTTACCCTGGCTGTCCCGCCATGTCTGTAGATTCCACAGATATTTGCTTCGGTTCGGAGATGAGCCAGCATGATTCGCTGTGATAGGTATAGAACGTAGTAGATGGTTTGACAATGCAGGCTTTCGATGATGTGGTACATTTCTGTAATTGTGGCCAAGAAATAAATCGTTACTTCAGATCAGTGGTTCCAAAACTTGTTCCACACGCGATCCTTCCAGGCGAGCTGGGGTACAGATGCGGCCCTGCAGTTAAAACGTTAACCGGCCTTTTCATTGCCATTACCTAATAGCCTCATCCTAGGCGCTTGTTCTATGTTAGATATTTCGTTTCAATTGAGGTGTTTAATGGGGTATCATTGGCATAGAGCCGCTTCATCATCAGATATGAGTGTTAGGGAGCGCAACGGGGTTTAACATATGGTACCCATCTGCCACGCGCTGCGCTATCACGCACGGGAGAATGCAGAATGTCAAAAGTAAACTTGATTTGATGGGGCTGTCGAATGGCGAGGCTGCACTGCAATCGGCTGAGTATTCCCGAAGATATAAGCTTCCAAAAAGCTCCGTACGGCCAGGCCCGGTCGAGCCGGATCAAATGTAAATTTGTCTAGTAAGTTGACGAGAAACCTCACGGTCCTCACTTCACGGTTATCAGAAACCTGCTGAAATGCTTGGACAGACAGGACCGACGGACAAACAGGTCGTCCCGAACCTAGAGACCAGCATCTATGAAATCTCCGACGTGTTTTTAGTATATCCGACATCAAATAAACCATAAACAAATGCTTCTAACAATGGCTTCTAGCAAATTTAAAGGAAAATATTTTTATTTGTATTTATTTTTCTGCATTGTCTTATGTGACATGTATGGTATCAAATTGGTTGAATCTCGATTTAGAAGTTAAATAACAACTTTTTTCAATTTTCAACCATTTTGGTAACAAACAAACAAACAAAAAACAGGAACAGGTTACTGCAAAAGTAATTGTAGGTTCCTACTACTGTAGTGTAGATGGCTAAAATTTAGCAACAACAATAGATATCCCTCAAAAAAATGGGGTACGCCTCCGTCCTACACATAGGCAGGTTTCTAGCACTTTTCACCATGATACGCCTTCATATAAAATCACAATTTTCGAAAAACCTGATTCTCTTCCCACTTTATATCTTTATATCGCGCCTGCGGCGCAAAATAAATAACTATGAACAGTACTGAACATCCCGAATGAGGCGCCGCCTCCGTCCTCACGCGCGGACGGAAGCGGGTAGGCGGCGCCTCATATAGCAAAAATAAATATGTATAGCAAATAGTACAATGTACACATCTTTCTTGTTTTTCATCGCGAACTTGTAAGTCGGCACACTTCTCTGCTCCACAGGATTTTTTTGCCGACATGTGAAAAAGTCGAAATATGTTTTTTGCCGAATGTCATTTTGCCGACATATGAAAAGATGGAAATCTCTTTTTGCCGAAATGTAATTTTGTCGACATGTGAAAAACCGAAATATCATTTTGCCGAATGTTACTTTGTCGACGTGTGAAAAGGTCGAAATGTTTTTTTGCCGAAATGTTATTTTGTCGACATGGGAAAAGTCGAAATGCCTTTTTGCCGAATGTCATTTTATCGACATGTGAAATGTTCGAGAGATAAAAAAAATGCCGAATGCCGAATGCCTTAGGTGCCATGCGCAGCAATAATTTGGCGTCATGTGTCAATATTGTTTGTGCACCCCAATCATCATAAGCATCAACAGCGATCCTCCACCGGCAACCAAAGCGGAGCCGGCTATCGCTGCTCGTAGTAGTTGCCCGCGGAGTGCCCGCACCTACGCGATCCTAGTCGTACTATACTTCATTTTTCGGCTCAAACCGGTAAACCGGAAACTGGCCATGGTGCTACTTACTTGCAGCAGGTGTTGCTTACTATGGAAAATCTTGAAAACTCTGTTGAAAAGCTCTGGGAAATCTGTTGAAAATCTGGGAATCACCGCATGACACAGCGACACTGTTTTTGCTGCCCAGCAAAGCAGCCGGCGCGTCGCTGAGGTAGTCAGGCCCTGACTGGCTAGTTTGGTACCATATAGCCCCAGTTACGCCTAGCTGGAACTCTAGCTGGAACTCTAAATGGATACCTATATATTATAGAGGTTTCAAACTTGAAATTCGAAGACCTTTCCGGTAGCCCGGTAATTGTTTGGTTCGTCGGTTATTCCCCGCTGAGCGGGAACCGTAGCCGGGGAGCTCCTGGAGGTAGAAGGCAGGGGCGCAGCCAGTCGGGGCGGGGGGAGACAATCGCCCCTCCCCATTCGGATACAGAGGATTTAGATGACCAAGTAATTTGTTGTCAGCTAATTGACCTTCAAAAAGCTGCAGAGTGGCTATGAAACCTGCCGAGAACTTTTGCCACCTCTAATGCAAACCCTGGTGGATGGTGCAAACCCGCAGGAGCAAGAGAAGGGCAGTGGAGCAGGATGTGCTCGGCAAAAAAGACATTTCGACCTTCTCACATGTCGACAAAATGACATTCGGCAAAAAGGCATTTCGACTTTTTCACATGTCGGCAAAAGGACATTTCGGCAAAAAGGCATTTGACCTTTTCACACGTCGACAAAGTACCATTCGGCAAAATGGCATTTCGGCTTTTTCACATGTCGACAAATCAGTGGCGGATCCAGGATTTTCAGGACCGAGGGCGGCATATTTCTTCGGTGAGATTCAGGGGCAGCATGGTCCAGAGGGGCGCCAATATATAAATTAAACGGTTCAAATATGCCTCTTCCTTACCCCCCATTATATGGGGTGAGGGTGTGCAAATAGCTACTAATATCAAATTATACGTGTAAAATAACCCATAAAACATGTGTCGCATGACTTTCGTAGACCTTTTGCGAATAGGGATATTTTCTAACCTGCCCTTGACCTTTGCTTACAATCTCAATTTCCCTTATGCGGAAGATGCATTATGCCTCTAATAGCACTTTGTGCCATAATAGTCGCAATATAAGGCTTTAAATGGAAAGTATAGCAAGTCAACCCAAATACCTCGATTTTGACATTTCACCTGACATGCAGGGCTGCGGAGTCGACAGAATTTGAGCAACTCCGACTCCGATTCCGACTCCGGCCTGAAAAAAACAGTATTGAGAACAATGCTACGCCGCCCGAGCACGAGCGCGGCGTGCCGGCCGCGCGTCCAGCCCAGTCGCGCCCGCTTGCAGGCGGCGGAACCCACGAAACGGGCACCGAGCGGCGAGCGCAGATAGCCGCCGCCGGCCCAGCTCGAAGCAGCTGGGCTTCAGCTCCAGCTCGTTCCAGCTCGTCTTCGCTGGAGCCGCTGCTGCTCCCGGATACTGCGCTGTTGACTTACAGCTGGCCAGTCAGTGCGCTGCTCTCCGCCACCTCGCCTCCGGCAAGGGCAACCAAGTTTACCAGTCAGGGGTGTGGATTTCCAAAAATAATTGGGTGTTCTCAACGGCGGATGTAAGGGGCATCGTGTCATGCCCGTAAACGACTGAAATCGACCGAAAATTGGCATCTTCTCAGATTTGTTATCAAATCTAAACAATTTGTACAATGTAAAGTTTATTTTAAACATAGTTAAATGCACAAGCGAGCTAGATCATTGTGGTCGTGCCACAGCTACTGGCCACAGTGTTTGTCTGAGCACTTCAAAACTCACAGGTCGTAATCAAGCCATACATACCTACGACCCTGCTATATCGGATTTGTGTTATATCGCTGACCTAAGGTCAGGTCAGCTGCGTGACCTTCCCATTATAAGTCAACGAGAAATATACAAATGTGTTCGTATTAGAGCCTAGAGGATACGCATTAGATCAGAATAGTTATTTAAGAATATGATATTTGGCTCATTTTTGATGACCAAGTACAATTATTGTTCAGTGACCCCTACGAGATCGAGTGAGGTCATCTGAGGTAACCAGCACTTATTTGCCAATAACTTTTGATAACATAAAATGAAGATAAGAACGTGAGACCGGCACCACTGTGTATGTCTCGTAGAGACGCGTCCGACATTGCGCAGCACGACATACCTGGTCCACCACATTTTCTTAAATTACCTTGACCTGAGGTCAAATTTTGAATTTGACTTAGGTAACCTGGTCACCATGGTATGATTCAAAGCTCCTTGACGAAACGAGCACGATGCAGACGTCAAAATGGGCGCCGTGTGACCATAAGAGTCGGTGCGTCCAAAATCCCAATCATCATCAGATGAGGTTAAAATTATTGCCCTATCTTCATCAGGTGGAAATCTAGCGATATATGTGTAAACTAGGTATAGGTTTCATTTTCCACTCATTTTCTTTCGAAGGGCTGTAAAGTTAATGCCTTTAGGCCGACCACTATGCTACCGACCAAAGTAATCGCCATTTGCCAAAAAGTCGACTCCGACTCCGGGCCAGAGTCGGAGTCTGTAAAATTCTAGCGACTCCAACTCCGACTCCAACTCCGGCGAAAACTGCCGACTCCGACACCGACTCCGCAGCCCTGCTGACATGTGACTTTATTTCGAACATTTCACGTATGCCTTACATGCGTCTTATTGAGAGCTTTCGATTGCCCTTTGCGCATCTCGCTGCGGTCATTGGTTCGGAAGTTAACGAGGGGCAGAATAACCCCCCCCCCCCAGCGGGGCGCGTTCGGCTGAATACCCCAGAGGGGCGCGCTGACCCTTTTGAAAGTATGGTGGCATTATCGGAAAGTCCGACTGCAGATTATGAGGCAACGAGAAAATATACAAATGTTTTCGTATTAGAGCCTGGATATATATTTATATATATATATATATATATATATAATATATATATATATATATATATATATATATATATATATATATATATATATATATATATATATATATATATATATATATATATATATATATATATATATATATATAT
>JAXIVJ010008259.1:0-56426 GCA_036785665.1 Chirona hameri
CCCGGGCGCGGTTCGGCTGTGAGGACACTATCTCCGGCCAGCCCGGCTGTGCCGCCTCCCACACGCCCTAGCCGGCCGGCCGCCAGCATATTGGTCCATCAGCCTGCAGAGCCGCACAGCCGCCCCGAGTGGCTGTCATTCGAACGGAATGGTTCGAACGGTGCAGGAATGCCAGATGAATGTTGACACGTGTGAGGCACGCACAAACGTATATCACCCGGCCGTCTGGATTGAGCTCGTCATTCACGGAGAAGAGCCCTTAACATGCTGATATGATCTGATCATTTCTGGAAGTGATCTCGTCATTTTCTGCGCCGATCGCTGGAAGGCAGACCATTCTGTGCCGATCTGAGACGCTTCAGTTCAAAGGCTACCCAGCAGAGCACAGCTGTTGTCCCTCTCAACATCATTCCACACCAGGGCGCACCTTGGCCTACAAAACAGCGAACACCAGCTCCCACCTTGGTCAGCCCGTCACCCACCGTGAAAGTTGACTTAAAATAAATTACACATCCGTCGCCGAAAACGTCATATTCCAGCATTCGCTCCAACTCCGTCCTAAACCCACCAGTCGAATAATGGTTGAAAGAACTCCCTCGCCCCAACAGGTCTGC
This sequence comes from Chirona hameri, assembly GCA_036785665.1. NCBI lineage: Eukaryota > Metazoa > Arthropoda > Thecostraca > Balanomorpha > Balanidae > Chirona > Chirona hameri. Next base: position 615 of record JAXIVJ010008259.1, read on the forward strand.
GGTAAGCAACCTGACGCATTTTCCGCCAGCAGCCCACGCACTGCTACAGCCGCCCAGTGACGGCAGCGTCCGATCGTCTTCCGATGCCGGCTTGGGAGCCGACCTAGCCCTAGCCCAAGGCCAATGGCCGGCGGGCGGCGGGCGGGCGGGCGGCGGCGGCGGCGGCGGCGGCGGCGGCGGCGGCGGCGGCGGGCGGGCGGGCGGCGGCGGCGGCGCGGCGGCGGCGGCGGCGGCGGGCGGCGGGCGGGCGGACGGCGGCGGGCGGGCGGACGGCGGCGGGCGGCGGGCGGCGGGCGGACGGCGGCGGCGGAGGCTCTCAGCACGGCTCAGCCAGCTGTTATCTGCTACAACAAACACCCCCCCCCCCCCCCCCCACCACCACCACCACTACCACCGTTCCGGACTGGGTCGGACCGGACCAAGTGTTTGCGAATGAAGCCTTGCGATAAGTAAGGGCTCGCATGTAGGCTGAGAATAAGCAGGCTTGAAGCATGTCGACTTGCAATAAGCAGAGACCGCGCGACCGGACCGCGCGACCGGATCGCAGGCGACGGCGAGGCGGTCACGCGATGAAGCAGCATCCATATGGCGGGGGGGGGGGGTCATACGTGACAGCTGCGCCACGAGCGTCCGTGACATTAAACACGCAGGCCACGGAAGCCATGAATGGTATCCCAAGCTCTGGTGCAATCAATCTTTACGTCCCGAGCTGTGTCGTCCTGAAAGCCACCACAACACCGTCCAAGATCTCTTAAATCCAGCAGATTTCCAGTCGGAGATCGGGACCGAGTCTGTCTGTGCCGCCTTCCAATCCACTCCATCACGGCACTGGGACTGGACGGGGCGGGGCGGGAGGCGGGCACGGCCGGTGTGTTCAGCAGCCCCGGACAGAGAGAGGGAGCGGCCGGAGACTGTGCAGCCGACAGCCGTCTGGTCCCGGTCGTCACGCCGGCGCCAGAGGCGGTGGTCGCCGGTCGATTCGATGATGGCCTGTTTCGGCCGACCGACGAGCCACTTCTCAGAGATACCAGGCGGCCGGCCGCGCCCGCTCCCGCCGCCGCCTAAATTCAGCCAGCTAAAGAGCACACTGCAGCAGCAGGGTTTGGCCTCCAGCCGCGGACCGCGCTCTCGTTCCTGCCTACCGGCGGGGTTGATGGTCGGCAGACGCCGTAGTGACGCCTCATCAGGGTGCCGCAGTTACCTCTCTCGTCATGGCACTGCACCAGAAGCACCCCTCGTCATGGTACCGCACCAGAAGCACCCCTGTCAGGCCAACGCACCAGAAGCACCCTTTTACCAGGGTGCCGTACCCTCTCCTCTCTTCCCAGCCACACTGCCTCGGAATCACCGCAGATCGCATCACTCTCGGGAATAGCGGCCAGCGGCAAAGCGGCACATTTGTGTCTGTCGTAAAACCCGCCCACCCAGGGCAACTTCACAACTTCCCGACTGCCCTCCGCCGCCCTGCCGCCGCCCTGCCGCCACCGCCGGCCCGGGGGAGATCAATCGGCGGTCCTCATAACTCGTGCGCTGGGACGTCTGACACGGGCCAGCCAGCGTCAGACAGCGTCAGACAGCGGGACAGATAGGTTACCCGCCGCCCCAGGCCAGCCAGACGGAGTTACCGGCGGAGAGTCCGAGTCAATCATCTACCATCGGTCGGTCGTGCGCGTGGCCAGACATCAGGGCGGGCTGAAGTTAGAGCCGGGATGTTTGTTGGAACAAGCAACGACATGAGCCCAGCAAGGATGGATAAACACGACTTGAGAATGGTAATAAAGTCACAGCATGCCGCGGCTGTTTTTTTGTTTACACTGATGAGAACAGCCACCAGAGCGGGGTCTGGCAAAAGCTCGACGGCACTTTCCGGCACTGCTAACAAATGGCATCATCATCAGCAACCGTACTAGAGTAAACACATCCATACTGGCCCCAGCGATCACCGGTCGCACCCCTCCCTCCCTCCCTCCCTCCCTCCCTCCCTCCCTCCCTCCCTCCCTCCCTCCCTCCCTCCCTCCCTCCCTCCCTCCCTCCCTCCCTCCCTCCCTCCCTCCCTCCCTCCCTCCCTCCCTCCCTCCCTCCCTCCCCTCCCTCCTCCCTCCCTCCCTCCCTCCCTCCCTCCCCGCGCCTGTGTCGTTGATATCCCACATCGCCCACATAAAACTTCAGTATGGATGTTTGTAGCCACCGACGACCAACTCTCCTCCCCTGGTCAGCTGTACCGATGAGTGTTTATTGTTTATTGATAAGAACACCAACAGGCATCATACCCAATACTAGGTGCAGTCACGACCAACGAGAGCCAACAGCGCCGGTCACCTGTAAAGCCCAGGCTGTGTCTGTGTGACCAACGAGAGCCAACAGCGCCGGTCACCTGTAAAGCCCAGGCTGTGCCTGTGACCAACGAGAGCCAACAGCGCCGGTCACATGTAAAGCCCAGGCTGTGTCTGTGACCAACGAGAGCCAACAGCGCCGGTCACCTGTAAAGCCCAGGCTACACTATGCGTGATTTCCCGACCACGCGCGTGTTCTGCATAAATGCGGTATCGAAGACAAGCTCACCTAATTGAAAACACATTGGTTGCGCTACACTAGCACATCACGCAAATCCCGCATTGAACGTCACGCAAACACGCAGAACACTCGGAACTACGTCACGCAGAACCAAGGGCGGATCCAGCCGGCCGTTTTTTTTTTGTTGGGGGGGGGGGGGGGCAAACCATTTTTTAGCGGACCTTACCTACCCCCAATGAATTTCTTCCCGGATTTGGGCCACTTTATTTTGCAACCACACGATTTCGATTTTGTTTTTTAAAGGTTTTTGACCTTTTGGAATATCAAAAAATGTCAGCTTGCAGTTTGTATTGTTACGACATTGCCTTACACTGAGCAAAACTGTCAATTGTCAGCTGTACCCAGGGGCGTCGCCGGTAATTTTTGAGTGGGGAGGGGGGGGGGGGGGATCGGCTGAAATGACAAGAGAAAAATGTACACCCAATGTGTTATGCGTGCATTTAAGCCTTTGCAGCATTTTTAATGTGGATTTGCATGTTATAGTAGGTACTAGTTATTTAGCACCGCGAAGCGGCGTGATTTTTTTATCATCGGGTTTGCCTGATAAAACTCAGAAACATGGGCATTTTTAGCTTCTTAGCCTTGTAGAGGATAAGAGGCTGAAAATGTTATTCATTCAGTGGAGCCAAGCCTCAGGTAACACCTTTTCCTGGTTGCACATCTCGGTATGATGAAAAATGTTGCAATGCAAGTAGTTTTTCATATACATTAGCCTAGGATAGTAAATCACGATGACCGGTGGCAGTCTGCGCTCAATAGTACATATGATAATAATAACTGTAGTCTGTATACATACCTATGTACCGAACTGTAACAAACAACTGGTAACGGTGCAAATTGTTTCAAAATAGCAAGAGGCAGACCGACATTTCCGCGCATAAATGGTCCCTGTGGATCTGAAGGAGCCTGGGGAGATGGCTTGGGGAGATAGTCCTGGCCTGGTCCCCACTATTAGCTCTTCGGGCCAGCAAGTTGGGCACCGCTGGAACAGCTTCCGGTTGTCGATGTCCGCGTCTTTGCGTTCGCGTCGCCTTTTTCGGAACTAGCTAGGGTAGACTAGCTAAACATGTAGCACACTTTAAAGTGAATATGTTATGAAGAGATTTGTCCCTGGGGCCAGCAATTACCGCCAAGAAGAACCTCTGCAAGACACTAAATGGAATGAATTTTCCAAATTTGTATATGCAATTGCGAAACTTGTGTCATGCCACGAAGCGGCGCGAAATTTTACAGTTTTTGACTGTGGCTAGCTGGATTTTGACTGCTGCAATTTTGGGATGTCCAGTACCGTTCTAAAAACGCATATATAGCATGTTAGACTTCGTCTTGGGGGGGGGGGGGGTGAAACATAGTTTGCCCCCCTTAAACAGGCTGGGGAGGGGGACATGGCCCCGTTCGCCCCCCCCCCTGGATCCGCCCTTGCGCAGACCCTGCAATAAAGTTCAAAATTCTGAACTTCTTTGCGTGTTCTGCGTGAATGCGTGGTGACCATTGAGTTTCTATTATTTTGCTTGCTTTCGCGTATTGAAGTGTATAATAGACCTACAAATTAATAATACGTACTGAGTATCGTAGCGGAAGATGAATGAAAAAGCGTGGGAGAAAATTGTGAGTGCTGAAACTTGTGTTGAAGCTGGTAGATATTTATGCAGTGGTTTAACAGCAGTTTTAAAATGCAGTGGTGTATCCATTTCCCTTGCGTTATTTACATGATCACGCAGATCCCGGACGTCACGCAAGTCCCGCAAACACGCAGAAGACGTGCGGGATTTGCGGGACAATCACGCATAGTGTAGCCTGGCATTAAAGGGATTATACGGGTTTCCATCCTGAAGGACATGCACCCTTTTGCAGTTGTATGGGCTTTAAACACGTTTAAGACATATAACAGGGACCTCAATGCTCATTTAGTCCATTATTTCAGCAATTATCAGCGATAAAACTTTGGCATTTTTGGAGACTTGTATCAGATAACGAGTACTTGATCGGCATTACTGTCCACCACTTTTATCTTAGCATCATGCAACTTTAGAGTTTTGTATTATCTGCAAGTCCTACACTGGATCCCAAAATGATTATGCAATTCAAAACTTACGGGACTCTTTATTACTACACACTGTTCGTTCAGGTTTTGCGATTTTCTTATCTCTGGTCTTTAGCGTTGATAATTTGGTGGTGGTGCATCTCATGAAAATTAATGAAAAATATCGAATTTTATGGGGGAAAAAACTAGGTAACTGCTGCTGTCGTTGGAACAAAACAAGTTTTTTCTATCTCTCAAATATTGCTTATTTTACCGGAAATATGCCATAAGTGAGGTGTTTGTATTAGCATAAAAGAGATGACTGGCTCTGCCTCAGCCGGTCCTGCAGAAAATACGCAGTGGCATCAGCGCGCACTTTGAAATGTCCTGACGTGCAGAAGAGGTCATCTCCAGAAAGATGTGGCTACCGTGGGACTTCTGCCACCTTTATAAGTACGTTTTACTATGCAACTTAATTATTCTGGAAAAAAACGTATGATCCCTTTAAGTTGTAACGTTGATACCCCGGCCACACCCGCCTCCCAGCATGTGAGTGTGACCTCCGGGGCGGCAATGGGTCGCCGTTCCGTCTGGCCAGCCAGCCAGCAGGAGGGTGTCGGTCGGACCACTGGCGGAGCGGAGCGGCCAGCCGCCGCTCGGGCCGTGACGCCAGCGCCCTCCGCCGGCCAAAAACAACTGACCGACACGGCGGCGGCGGCGGCGGCCGAGCCTCCTCTGAAGACAGCGGGCTGCGCCGGTCGGCAGTCGCTGATACACACCTCAGGTCACTGCCCCGGGCAGCGGCCGAGGAGACTAGGCGGGAGAGCAGGGAGGAAACTGGGCGGGAGAGCAGGGAGGAGACTAGGCGGGAGACCAGGGAGGAGACTAGGCGGGAGACCAGGGAGGAGACTAGGCGGGAGAGCAGGGAGGAGACTATGCGGGAGAGCAGGGAGGAGACTGGGCGGGAGAGCAGGGAGTAGACTGGGCGGGAGAGCAGGGAGGAGACTGGGCGGGAGAGCAGGGAGGAGACTGGGCGGGAGAGCAGGGAGGAGACTAGGCGGGAGAACAGGGAGTATACTGGGCGGGAGAGCAGGGAGGAGACTAGGCGGGAGAGCAGGGAGGAGACTAGGCGGGAGAGCAGGGAGGAGACTAGGCGGGAGAGCAGGGAGGAGACTAGGCGGGAGAGCAGGGAGGAGACTGGGCGGGAGAACAGGGAGGAGACTAGGCGGGAGAACAGGGAGTATACTGGGCGGGAAAGCAGGGAGGAGACTAGGCGGGAGAACAGGGAGTATACTGGGCGGGAGAGCAGGGAGTATACTGGGCGGGAGAGCAGGGAGGAGACTAGGCGGGAGAGCAGGGAGGAGACTGGGCGGGAGAGCAGGGAGTAGACTAGGCGGGAGAGCAGGGAGGAGACTAGGCGGGAGAGCAGGGAATAGACTGGGAGGGAGAGCAGGGAGTAGACTGGGCGGGAGAGCAGGGAGGAGACTGGGCGGGAGAGCAGGGAGTAGACTGGGCGGGAGAGCAGGGAGGAGACTAGGCGGGAGAGCAGGGAATAGACTGGGCGGGAGAGCAGGGAGGAGACTGGGCGGGAGAGCAGGGAGGAGACTAGGCGGGAGAGCAGGGAGGAGACTAGGCGGGAGAGCAGGGAATAGACTGGGCGGGAGAGCAGGGAGGAGACTGGGCGGGAGAGCAGGGAGGAGACTAGGCGGGAGAGCAGGGAGGAGACTGGGCGGGAGAGCAGGGAGTAGACTGGGCGGGAGAGCAGGGAGGAGACTAGGCGGGAGACCAGGGAGGAGACTAGGCGGGAGAGCAGGGAATAGACTGGGCGGGAGAGCAGGGAGGAGACTGGGCGGGAGAGCAGGGAGGAGACTGGGCGGGAGAACAGGGAGGAGACTAGGCGGGAGAGCAGGGAGGAGACTGGGCGGGAGAACAGGGAGGAGACTAGGCGGGAGAGCAGGGAGGAGACTAGGCGGGAGAGCAGGGAGGAGACTAGGCGGGAGAGCAGGGAGTAGACTGGGCGGGAGAACAGGGAGGAGACTAGGCGGGAGAGCAGGGAGGAGACTAGGCGGGAGAGCAGGGAGGAGACTAGGCGGGAGAGCAGGGAGGAGACTAGGCGGGAGAGCAGGGAGTAGACTGGGCGGGAGAACAGGGAGGAGACTAGGCGGGAGACCAGGGAGGAGACTAGGCGGGAGAGCAGGGAGGAGACTGGGCGGGAGAGCAGGGAGTAGACTGGGCGGGAGAGCAGGGAGGAGACTAGGCGGGAGACCAGGGAGGAGACTAGGCGGGAGAGCAGGGAATAGACTGGGCGGGAGAGCAGGGAGGAGACTGGGCGGGAGAGCAGGGAGGAGACTGGGCGGGAGAACAGGGAGGAGACTAGGCGGGAGAGCAGGGAGGAGACTGGGCGGGAGAACAGGGAGGAGACTAGGCGGGAGAGCAGGGAGGAGACTAGGCGGGAGAGCAGGGAGGAGACTAGGCGGGAGAGCAGGGAGTAGACTGGGCGGGAGAACAGGGAGGAGACTAGGCGGGAGAGCAGGGAGGAGACTAGGCGGGAGAGCAGGGAGGAGACTAGGCGGGAGAGCAGGGAGGAGACTGGGCGGGAGAGCAGGGAGGAGACTAGGCGGGAGAACAGGGAGTATACTGGGCGGGAGAGCAGGGAGGAGACTAGGCGGGAGAACAGGGAGTATACTGGGCGGGAGAGCAGGGAGTATACTGGGCGGGAGAGCAGGGAGGAGACTAGGCGGGAGAGCAGGGAGGAGACTGGGCGGGAGAGCAGGGAGTAGACTAGGCGGGAGAGCAGGGAGGAGACTAGGCGGGAGAGCAGGGAATAGACTGGGCGGGAGAGCAGGGAGTAGACTGGGCGGGAGAGCAGGGAGGAGACTGGGCGGGAGAGCAGGGAGTAGACTGGGCGGGAGAGCAGGGAGGAGACTAGGCGGGAGAGCAGGGAGGAGACTGGGCGGGAGAACAGGGAGGAGACTAGGCGGGAGAGCAGGGAGGAGACTAGGCGGGAGAGCAGGGAGGAGACTGGGCGGGAGAGCAGGGAGTAGACTGGGCGGGAGAGCAGGGAATAGACTGGGCGGGAGAGCAGGGAGGAGACTGGGCGGGAGAGCAGGGAGGAGACTAGGCGGGAGAGCAGGGAGGAGACTAGGCGGGAGAGCAGGGAATAGACTGGGCGGGAGAGCAGGGAGGAGACTGGGCGGGAGAGCAGGGAGGAGACTAGGCGGGAGAGCAGGGAGGAGACTGGGCGGGAGAGCAGGGAGTAGACTGGGCGGGAGAGCAGGGAGGAGACTAGGCGGGAGACCAGGGAGGAGACTAGGCGGGAGAGCAGGGAATAGACTGGGCGGGAGAGCAGGGAGGAGACTGGGCGGGAGAGCAGGGAGGAGACTGGGCGGGAGAACAGGGAGGAGACTAGGCGGGAGAGCAGGGAGGAGACTGGGCGGGAGAACAGGGAGGAGACTAGGCGGGAGAGCAGGGAGGAGACTAGGCGGGAGAGCAGGGAGGAGACTAGGCGGGAGAGCAGGGAGTAGACTGGGCGGGAGAACAGGGAGGAGACTAGGCGGGAGAGCAGGGAGGAAAATAGGCGGGAGAGCAGGGAGGAGACTAGGCGGGAGAGCAGGGAGGAGACTAGGCGGGAGAGCAGGGAGTAGACTGGGCGGGAGAACAGGGAGGAGACTAGGCGGGAGACCAGGGAGTATACTGGGCGGGAGAACAGGGAGTAGACTAGGCGGGAGAGCAGGGAGGAGACTAGGCGGGAGACCAGGGAGGAGACTGGGCGGGAGAGCAGGGAGGAGACTAGGCGGGAGAACAGGGAGGAGACTAGGCGGGAGAGCAGGGAGGAGACTAGGCGGGAGAACAGGGAGGAGACTAGGCGGGAGAGCAGGGAGGAGACTAGGCGGGAGAGCAGGGAGGAGACTAGGCGGGAGAGCAGGGAGTAGACTGGGCGGGAGAACAGGGAGGAGACTAGGCGGGAGAGCAGGGAGGAGACTAGGCGGGAGAGCAGGGAGGAGACTAGGCGGGAGAGCAGGGAGGAGACTAGGCGGGAGAGCAGGGAGTAGACTGGGCGGGAGAACAGGGAGGAGACTAGGCGGGAGACCAGGGAGTATACTGGGCGGGAGAACAGGGAGTAGACTAGGCGGGAGAGCAGGGAGGAGACTAGGCGGGAGAGCAGGGAGGAGACTAGGCGGGAGAGCAGGGAGTAGACTGGGCGGGAGAGCAGGGAGTAGACTGGGCGGGAGAACAGGGAGGAGACTAGGCGGGAGAGCAGGGAGGAGACTGGGCGGGAGAGCAGGGAGTAGACTGGGCGGGAGAGCAGGGAGTAGACTGGGCGGGAGAACAGGGAGGAGACTAGGCGGGAGAGCAGGGAGTAGACTGGGCGGGAGAGCAGGGAGGAGACTGGGCGGGAGAGCAGGGAGGAGACTAGGCGGGAGACCAGGGAGGAGACTAGGCGGGAGAGCAGGGAGTAGACTGGGCGGGAGAGCAGGGAGTAGACTGGGCGGGAGAACAGGGAGGAGACTAGGCGGGAGAGCAGGGAGTAGACTGGGCGGGAGAGCAGGGAGGAGACTGGGCGGGAGAGCAGGGAGGAGACTAGGCGGGAGACCAGGGAGGAGACTAGGCGGGAGAGCAGGGAGGAGACTAGGCGGGAGACCAGGAAGGAGACTGGGCGGGAGAGCAGGGAGGAGACTAGGCGGGAGACCAGGGAGGAGACTGGGCGGGAGAGCAGGGAGGAGACTGGGCGGGAGAGCAGGGAGGAGACTAGGCGGGAGAGCAGGGAGTAGACTGGGCGGGAGAGCAGGGAGTAGACTAGGCGGGAGAGCAGGGAGTAGACTGGGCGGGAGAGCAGGGAGTAGACTGGGCGGGAGAGCAGGGAGGAGACTAGGCGGGGGAGCAGGGAGGAGACTAGGCGGGAGAGCAGGGAGTAGACTGGGCGGGAGAGCAGGGAGGAGACTAGGCGGGAGAGCAGGGAGTAGACTGGGCGGGAGAGCAGGGAGGAGACTAGGCGGGAGACCAGGGAGTAGACTAGGCGGGAGAGCAGGGAGTAGACTGGGCGGGAGAGCAGGGAGGAGACTAGGCGGGAGAGCAGGGAGTAGACTGGGCGGGAGAGCAGGGAGGAGACTGGGCGGGAGAGCAGGGAGGAGACTAGGCGGGAGAGCAGGGAGGAGACTAGGCGGGAGAGCAGGGAGTAGACTAGGCGGGAGAGCAGGGAGTAGACTGGGCGGGAGAGCAGGGAGTAGACTGGGCGGGAGAGCAGGGAGGAGACTGGGCGGGAGAGCAGGGAGGAGACTAGGCGGGAGAGCAGGGAGGAGACTAGGCGGGAGAGCAGGGAGTAGACTAGGCGGGAGAGCAGGGAGTAGACTGGGCGGGAGAGCAGGGAGGAGACTAGGCGGGAGAGCAGGGAGTAGACTGGGCGGGAGAGCAGGGAGGAGACTAGGCGGGAGACCAGGGAGTAGACTAGGCGGGAGAGCAGGGAGTAGACTGGGCGGGAGAGCAGGGAGGAGACTAGGCGGGAGAGCAGGGAGTATACTGGGCGGGAGAGCAGGGAGTATACTGGGCGGGAGAGCAGGGAGGAGACTAGGCGGGAGACCAGGGAGTAGACTGGGCGGGAGAGCAGGGAGTATACTGGGCGGGAGAGCAGGGAGGAGACTAGGCGGGAGAACAGGGAGGAGACTAGGCGGGAGAGCAGGGAGGAGACTGGGCGGGAGAGCAGGGAGTAGACTAGGCGGGAGAACAGGGAGGAGACTAGGCGGGAGAGCAGGGAATAGACTGGGCGGGAGAGCAGGGAGTAGACTGGGCGGGAGAGCAGGGAGGAGACTAGGCGGGAGAGCAGGGAGGAGACTAGGCGGGAGAGCAGGGAGTAGACTGGGCGGGAGAGCAGGGAGGAGACTAGGCGGGAGAGCTGGGAGGAGACTAGGCGGGAGAGCAGGGAGGAGACTAGGCGGGAGAGCAGGGAGTAGACTGGGCGGGAGAGCAGGGAGGAGACTAGGCGGGAGAGCAGGGAGTAGACTGGGCGGGAGAGCAGGGAGGAGACTAGGCGGGAGAGCAGGGAGTAGACTAGGCGGGAGAGCAGGGAGTAGACTGGGCGGGAGAGCAGGGAGGAGACTAGGCGGGAGAGCAGGGAGTAGACTGGGCGGGAGAGCAGGGAGGAGACTAGGCGGGAGAGCAGGGAGGAGACTAGGCGGGAGAGCAGGGAGGAGACTGGGCGGGAGAGCAGGGAGTAGACTGGGCGGGAGAGCAGGGAGTAGACTAGGCGGGAGAGCAGGGAGGAGACTAGGCGGGAGAGCAGGGAGGAGACTAGGCGGGAGAGCAGGGAGTAGGCTGGGCGGGAGAGCAGGGAGGAGACTAGGCGGGAGAGCAGGGAGGAGACTAGGCGGGAGAGCAGGGAGTAGACTGGGCGGGAGAGCAGGGAGTAGACTGGGCGGGAGAGCAGGGAGTAGACTAGGCGGGAGAGCAGGGAGGAGACTAGGCGGGAGAGCAGGGAGGAGACTGGGCGGGAGAGCAGGGAGTAGACTAGGCGGGAGAGCAGGGAGGAGACTAGGCGGGAGAGCAGGGAGGAGACTAGGCGGGAGAGCAGGGAGGAGACTAGGCGGGAGAGCAGGGAGTAGACTAGGCGGGAGAGCAGGGAGGAGACTGGGCGGGAGAGCAGGGAGGAGACTAGGCGGGAGAGCAGGGAGGAGACTAGGCGGGAGAGCAGGGAGGAGACTAGGCGGGAGAGCAGGGAGTAGACTAGGCGGGAGAGCAGGGAGGAGACTAGGCGGGAGAGCAGGGAGGAGACTAGGCGGGAGAGCAGGGAGTAGACTGGGCGGGAGAACAGGGAGGAGACTAGGCGGGAGAGCAGGGAGGAGACTAGGCGGGAGAGCAGGGAGGAGACTAGGCGGGAGAGCAGGGAGTAGACTAGGCGGGAGAGCAGGGAGTAGACTAGGCGAGAGAGCAGGGAGGAGACTGGGCGGGAGAGCAGGGAGGAGACTAGGCGGGAGAGCAGGGAGGAGACTAGGCGGGAGAGCAGGGAGTAGACTAGGCGGGAGAGCAGGGAGTAGACTAGGCGGGAGAGCAGGGAGGAGACTGGGCGGGAGAGCAGGGAGTAGACTAGGCGGGAGAGCAGGGAGGAGACTGGGCGGGAGAGCAGGGAGTAGACTAGGCGGGAGAGCAGGGAGGAGACTAGGCGGGAGAGCAGGGAGGAGACTAGGCGGGAGAGCAGGGAGTAGACTGGGCGGGAGAACAGGGAGGAGACTAGGCGGGAGAGCAGGGAGGAGACTAGGCGGGAGAGCAGGGAGGAGACTAGGCGGGAGAGCAGGGAGTAGACTAGGCGGGAGAGCAGGGAGTAGACTAGGCGGGAGAGCAGGGAGGAGACTAGGCGGGAGAGCAGGGAGGAGACTAGGCGGGAGAGCAGGGAGTAGACTAGGCGGGAGAGCAGGGAGGAGACTAGGCGGGAGAGCAGGGAGTAGACTGGGCGGGAGAGCAGGGAGGAGACTAGGCGGGAGAGCAGGGAGTAAACTAGGCGGGAGAGCAGGGAGGAGACTAGGCGGGAGAGCAGGGAGGAGACTGGGCGGGAGAGCAGGGAGGAGACTAGGCGGGAGAGCAGGGAGTAGACTAGGCGGGAGAGCAGGGAGGAGACTAGGCGGGAGAGCAGGGAGTAGACTAGGCGGGAGAGCAGGGAGGAGACTAGGCGGGAGAGCAGGGAGGAGACTGGGCGGGAGAGCAGGGAGGAGACTAGGCGGGAGAGCAGGGAGTAGACTGGGCGGGAGAGCAGGGAGGAGACTAGGCGGGAGAGCAGGGAGGAGACTGGGCGGGAGAGCAGGGAGGAGACTAGGCGGGAGAGCAGGGAGGAGACTAGGCGGGAGAGCAGGGAGGAGACTGGGCGGGAGAGCAGGGAGGAGACTAGGCGGGAGAGCAGGGAGGAGACTGGGCGGGAGAGCAGGGAGGAGACTAGGCGGGAGAGCAGGGAGGAGACTGGGCGGGAGAGCAGGGAGGAGACTAGGCGGGAGAGCAGGGAGGAGACTGGGCGGGAGAGCAGGGAGGAGACTAGGCGGGAGAGCAGGGAGGAGACTGGGCGGGAGAGCAGGGAGGAGACTAGGCGGGAGAGCAGGGAGGAGACTAGGCGGGAGAGCAGGGAGTAGACTGGGCGGGAGAGCAGGGAGGAGACTAGGCGGGAGAGCAGGGAGGAGACTAGGCGGGAGAGCAGGGAGGAGACTAGGCGGGAGAGCAGGGAGGAGACTAGGCGGGAGAGCAGGGAGGAGACTAGGCGGGAGAGCAGGGAGGAGACTAGGCGGGAGAGCAGGGAGGAGACTAGGCGGGAGAGCAGGGAGGAGACTAGGCGGGAGAGCAGGGAGGAGACTAGGCGGGAGAGCAGGGAGGAGACTAGGCGGGAGAGCAGGGAGGAGACTAGGCGGGAGAGGAGGGAGGAGCAGGCTTCCGAGATATCGACAGAGGATGTAAAGGAAATTGATGTTGAGGAAAATAGTGGCCGCTTCAAGGGCTACTGTTCCTTTTAGACATCACCAGAACGCTGCCTTGATACAGAATAAGATGTCTACTTCTGAAGGCCTGCTGTCTACTGCTAAAGGCGGCGAGCGGTACCTGTCGATAAAGGTCAGCTCAGCATCCAGTTGGACTATCGGCCCCCATTGCTTCCAGTCCAATTATCCATTTCCGCCCACGCCGCACCAGACCACCCAGCGTTAGAAGGCGACGTCTGGTGGCGGATGGTGGTTTGGTGCAGCAGCTGGTGATCACTCCAGGTAATGGTCACCAGTAAAGTTGACGTCAAGGACACACCAGATGGATCAGGTATGTGTATGAATCACATACATGGATTCCAGATTCAACAAACTATCTCCGCAAAATAAATATGGAAATAATAAGAAAACAAAATAAGTAAATATGAGATCCCAAACAGATATCACAACAAAAATATAACATCCAATAACTTTGAATTACTGGGCCTAAGATGTGTGTGACATCAGTGAACAATCTTGTTTGTTTATTGGAGTTTAACCCCATTGGTATTAGTGTCCGGGGGGGGGCTAAAAACGACTCCCCCTTAAGGTTTTCCCGCTTCTGTCCCCAAACGAGTAAAGATACGGCCATCAAGACTTTTCCTAAATATTCATTGGGCACATTTGCGAAAATTTGCGAAATTTTCAGCTCACCAGGGGCGGATGCAGGCGTGTTTTTGGGGGCATGTTTGGGTATTCAGTGTGCCTTGGCCTTTAAAGGGAATCCGTTCCCATTCTCTAACCGTTGTAGATACGAGCCTACGACTTTCACACCTTTCCTTACTGCTTTTTGTGGACATGTTGAACATTGTTTTGTTTTTTAATTGAGCATGGGCGCCTGCAGGGACATATTTTGGGAGGCATTTTGGGTCACTGGTATTTCATCGAAATCTGAAAGATAAGAATGTTGAACGCAGTGCACCCTCTTAGCTGTTCTTTGCGCACCTTGTGTGATTTTTTAAATATTTGTTTTGGGTTTCCCCACAGGCGACTCCAGGAACGGGATTTTGGGGGCAAGTGTATACACACATGGTGTTTAGTAACTCAAACCGTTATTTCGCGGTGTACTATCTCGTGTAATATCATCTGCATGGTTCACAATTGTATTTTGTGGCATAGGCAGTTCCAGGGGTGGGACGCAAGCGCATGACCCAATTTTATGGACGGCTCCAGGGATGAAATTAGGGGGAGTTGTGGAACCATGACGTGTAACTACATAGCAAAAGATATCAACTTGAAACTTGGTGACCTGTTTTAGCAATGCCTTGCACACGTTTTTGGGGGGAGTTTCCCAAGGGCGACTCCAGGGACGGATTTTGGGGGCATGTGTTTGACTCCGTCCACACGCATTGTGTTTAGTGCCCCTCAACGTTACTTTGCAGTGGGTAATTTCATGCAATACCATCTGCATGGATCACAATTGTATGTTTGGGCATAGGCGGTCACAGGTATTCAATTAGGGGGAATTGTGGACCCATGGCGTGACACTGCATAGCAGAGTATATCAATAAGCAAAGGTAGAGATAACAAAAGGCAAAGCTCAATTCCCCTCTCCTTCCCTCCTGAGCACGCCACTGCACAAATACAAAACTGCCATAATTTACATTATCATGCATACACATATAATTATAAGCATCTAAAACAGAAATCAAAGCGGCAAAAATATAATAGTGACATATTTAGATACCCCCTTTGGAATTGCCTGAGGACGCCATGGGGTTAATTTCCCCAAACTTTAAAAAGGAGTATATGTTAGAGCATACAATTAGGTGGCGAAATCCAACAACATGAAAACATTGCGTTCAAACAACATCCCAGGGCAAGAATCTAAAAATGCATGTTTTCCCAACATGTTTGTTGTTGTTGCTCCTGTATCCGCCCATGACAAAATGTTGCATATTTATGATTACAGGAATGTAGTTCATGCTTCAGGGTATCGAAAACCGCGGTCCCGGATATAAACGGTCCAGCGGTTTCCGAGTTACGAGGGGGGGGGGGGGCGAATAGCCCCCTCCCCTCCCCCCCGACAGATCGTATTTTGTTTATCCCGACAGTAATAGGGTTAAAGGCGCGCCGACTCCTCAGGTCAAATCAGTGTAACAATCGTGACGTCAACATCGTGCGAGGGGTGACGTCACGCCGCCAGGTGTAGCAGAGGGGTGACGTCACGACGCCAGGTGTAGCCGACGGAGTGGAAGAAGGACGGCGACGCGACCTCTCAATCCGAACAGAAATAAACACAACCGACGCCGCCGACGCCGTCGCCGTCAGGACTGGGTTAAGGTCATCACCGGGCGCTCCCAACTGGCCAATATGGATTGATCCCTCCATCGATCGGCTGCTGTAATTTACACTGATGAGCTCGTCAACATGTCTCATATCATTAGAGGTAATAGTTCTGAGAGCTAAAAGTCGAATGCCAGGTGACAGGAACGCCGCGCAACCACGGTAACCAAACCCATACAAACCCACATCCCTGCCGATACCAGTCACATCCCTGCCGAGACCAGTCACATGGCGAGACGGACGCATCCAGACGACGCGAGCACCCCGTCACCGCCACCTGCTCCAGACGGACGACGCGAGCACCCCGTCACCTCCACCCGCTCCAGACGACGCAAGCACCCCGTCACCGCCACCCGCTCCAGACGACGCGAGCACCCCGTCACCTCCACCCGCTCCAGACGACGCGAGCACCCCGTCACCGCCACCCGCTCCAGACGACGCAAGCACCCCGTCACCGCCACCCGCTCCAGACGACGCGAGCACCCCATCACCGCCACCCGCTCCAGACAGACGCATCCAGACGACGCGAGCACCCCATCACCGCCACCCGCTCCAGACGACGCGAGCACCCCGTCACCGCCACCAGCTCCAGACGACGCGAGCACCCCGTCACCGCCACCCGCTCCAGACGACGCAAGCACCCCGTCACCGCCACCCGCTTCAGACGACGCGAGCACCCCATCACCGCCACCCGCTCCAGACAGACGCGAGCACCCCGTCACCTCCACCCGCTCCAGACGACGCGAGCACCCCATCACCTCCACCCGCTCCAGATGACGCGAGCACCCCGTCACCGCCACCCGCTCCAGACGACGCGAGCACCCCGTGACCTCCACCCGCTCCAGACGACGCGAGCACCCCGTCACCGCCACCCGCTCCAGACGACGCGAGCACCCATCACCGCCACCCGCTCCAGACGACGCAAGCACCCCGTTACCGCCACCCGCTCCAGACGACGCGAGCACCCCGTGACCTCCACCCGCTCCAGACGACGCGAGCACCCCGTCACCGCCACCCGCTCCAGACGACGCGAGCACCCAGTCATCTCCACCCGCTCCAGACGACGCGAGCACCCGTCACCTACACCCGCTCCCGTTTGTTTACGGTGCCGGCTGGACACGGTTTCTGCGGCTGCGACCGTGACTCAGACGACCACGATGCAGCCCCGCCGACAGGCGGCGTGCGGTCCTGTGACCGGGCCGTCATGGTCCCTCACCTCTCGTCGCTCTCACCCACAGCAGCCCGTGCTGGCCGGCCAGCTCGCCGCCGGCAGCCAACCCGACCACCGTGCCAGCGGCGGGACTGATCCGTGGCGTCAACGGCTGACAATCACCCCGATCACCGTGCCAGCGGCGAGACTGATCTGTGGCGTCAACGGCTGACTATCACCCCGACCACCGTGCCAGCGGAGAGACTGATCCGTGGCGTCAACGGCTGGCATCACCCCGACCACCGTGCCAGCGGCGCGACTGATCCGTGGCATCAACGGCTGACAATCACCCCGATCACCGTGCCAGCGGCGAGACTGATCCGTGGCATCAACGGCTGACAATCAACCCCGACCACCGTGCCAGCGGCGAGACTGATCCGTGGCGTCGCCGGCTGACACTCACCCTGGCCACCGTGCCAGCGGCGAGACTGATCCGTGGCGTCAACGGCTGGCATCACCCTGATCACCGTGCCAGCGGCGAAACTGATCCGTGGCGTCAACGGCTGACAATCAACCCCGACCACCGTGCCAGCTGCGAGACTGATCCGTGGCGTCGCCGGCTGACAATCACCCCGATCACCGTGCCAGCGGCGAGACTGATCCGTGGCGTCGCCGGCTGACAATCACCCCGATCACCGTGCCAGCGGCGAGACTCATCCGTGGCGTCAACGGCTGACAATCACCCCGATCACCGTGCCAGCGGCGAGACTGATCCGTGGTGTCAATGGCTGACAATCACCCTGGCCACCGTGCCAGCGGCGAGACTGATCCGTGGCGTCGCCGGCTGACAATCACCCCGATCACCGTGCCAGCGGCGAGACTGATCCGTGGCGTCGCCGGCTGGCAATCACCCCGACCACCGTGCCAGCGGCGAGACTGATCCGTGGCGTCGCCGGCTGACACTCATCCTGGCCACCGTGCCAGCGGCGAGACTGATCCGTGGCGTCGCCGGCTGACAATCACCCCGATCACCGTGCCAGCGGCGAGACTGATCCGTGGCGTCGCCGGCTGGCAATCACCCCGATCGCCGTGCCAGCGGCGAAACTGATCCGTGGCGCCAACGGCTGACAATCACCCCGACCACCGTGCCAGCGGCGAGACAGATCCGTGGCGTCAACGGCTGACAATCACCCTGGCCACCGTGCCAGCGGCGAGACTGATCCGTGGCGTCAACGGCTGACAATCACCCCGATCACCGTGCCAGCGGCGAGACTGATCCGTGGCGTCAACGGCTGACAATCACCCTGTCCACCGTGCCAGCGGCGAGAATGATCCGTGGCGTCAACGGCTGACAATCACCCCGATCACCGTGTCCGCGGCGAGACTGATCCGTGGAGTCAACGGCTGACAATCACCCCGATCACCGTGCCAGCGCCTTGACTGATCCGTGGCGTCAACGGCTGACTATCACCCTGGCCACCGTGCCAGCGGCGAGACTGATCCGTGGCGTCAACGGCTGACAATCACCCCGATCACCGTGTCAGCGGCGAGACTGATCCGTGGCGTCAACGGCTGACAATCACCCCGATCACCGTGCCAGCGGCGAGACTGATCCGTGGCGTCGCCGGCTGAAAATTACCCCGATCACCGTGCCAGCGGCGAGACTGATCCGTGGCGTCAACGGCTGACAATCACCCCGATCACCGTGCCAGCGGCGAGACTGATCCGTGGCGTCAACGGCTGACAATCACCCCGATCACCGTGTCAGCGGCGAGACTGATCCGTGGCGTCAACGGCTGACAATCACCCCGATCACCGTGCCAGCGGCGAGACTGATCCGTGGTGTCAACGGCTGACAATCACCCCGATCACCGTGCCAGCGGCGAGACTGATCCGTGGTGTCAACGGCTGAAAATCACCCCGATCACCGTGCCAGCGGCGAGACTGATCCGTGGCGTCGCCGGCTGACAATCACCCCGACCACCGTGCCAGCGGCGAGACTGATCCGTGGCGTCAACGGCTGACAATCACCCCGACCACTGTGCCAGCGGCGAGACTGATCCGTGGCGTCGCCGGCTGACAATCACCCTGGCCACAGTGCCAGCGGCGAGACTGATCCGTGGCGTCAACGGCTGACAATCACCCCGATCACCGTGCCAGCGGCGATACTGATCCGTGGCGTCAACGGCTGACAATCACCCCGACCACCGTGCCAGCGGCGAGACTGATCCGTGGCGTCGCCGGCTGACAATCACCCCGACCACCGTGACAGCGGCGAGACTGATCCGTGGCGTCGCCGGCTGACACTCACCCTGGCCACCGTGCCAGCGGCGAGACTGATCCGTGGCGTCGCCGGCTGACAATCACCCCGATCACCGTGCCAGCGGCAAGACTGATCCGTGGCGTCAACGGCTGACAATCACCCCGACCACCGTGTCAGCGGCGGGACTGATCCGTGGCGTCAACGGCTGACAATCACCCCGACCACCGTGCCAGCGGCGAGACTGATCCGTGGCATCAACGGCTGACAATCACCCCGACCACCGTGCCAGCGGCGAGACTGATCCGTGGCGTCGCCGGCTGACAATCACCCCGACCACCGTGCCAGCGGCGAGACAGATCCGTGGCGTCAACGGCTGACACTCACCCCGACCACCGTGCCAGCGGCGAGACTGATCCGTGGCGTCAACGGCTGACAATCACCCCGATCACCGTGCCAGCGGCGAGACTGATCCGTGGCGTCAACGGCTGGCAATCACGACGAAATAGTCGGCCCCTGGACGGCGCGTCATGCATCGTTATGCACGTTATGCTGTCGTGTCTGACCAGCGAGTGTGTGTATCTGACCAGCGTTATGCTGTCGTGTCTGACCAGCGAGTGTGAGTGTGCGAGTGTGAGTGTGACCGGAATGATGGCGAATCGAGCGGGACTGACCCTCACCCGTACGGTGCTGAGACTTACGGGTACAAGACGGGTACACAGTGGTCGGCGGCGGTAGACGAGAACTCCCGGAGTATGCCGATTGGCTTGTCTGACCTCCGGGATGACTGGATCACTGTCAGGGTCACTCCTGACCTCCAGTCACTGCGCCACTGTCACACGGCGCGTGACAGACGCGCACTACGGTGCCGCTGCCCTGCCTCAGCGACAGGCGACACCGAGGTTCACCGCGGCCGGTCGGAAGGCACAGCCACCCGCTGTTTGTTAGCACCGCTGTCCACTGTCACTGTCACTCCACTGTAGACCACTGTCACTGTCTCTCCACTGTAGACCACCCCACTGTCACTCTAGCGGGCGGCAGGTCGTCACAGCAGAGCAGTGGGTCACTACGGGAGGTCACCAGGTCACCGTGGGAGGTCGACAGGTCACTGCGGCCGAGCAGGTGACCACACCAAAGCTAAGGACTTCTCCCGCGCGGAAAGCAGACCACCACTCCGCACCACAGAGCTAGACCACCACCCTCGGTCTGAAACGGAACAGCCGACGGACGGACGGACGGACGGACTAAGCGTTCGACCCGCCGCAGCCGCCCCCCGGCTATCGCACGCCCGTCGAACCGATAGCCGCACAGATAGCTAGTTCCCGCCGGCGCCGACAGACGGCAGCAGCGGCGCCCGTCGGCGGCGCCGCCCACAACGCCGGCAAACGGAAACGGTCGAAGGGTTGGAGCTTTCATGGAAGGTAATGACGGGGTCGTGCCGCCGACAGGAAGATAAGGAGGTCGTAGAAGAGCCGACAGCACGGAGCGGTGACGTTTTCAAACCCGGCCAGAGGATGACGGAGACTATTAACCCAGGCTGCGAGTAACGGAGTGAGCCAGAGAACTTCCGAAAACTAGACTGCAGTCATTCACTGAGAACAAAGCAGTGCAGCACATAGTTACAATGATAACGTCCCATTATCGAGCGAAATCTGTTACCGACTTTTTCATACGCTGATAACGCGACTGGTAACCGAAGAAGTCCGAGCACGAATGGCCCGTGTCTGTGTGTGTTTAGCTAATGACTAATGTAGGAACACTAGCCAAGTTACGGGCGAACAGCCGGCCGCTGCTTACACTGAATCCCGATACAGCGCGACCATTCCCAACCCAACATAACGGCTGCCGCTTGTACGACTCCCACCTCCCATCGGACCTCCCATCGGACCAGCTAGCTAGATACAGCGACCATTCCCAACCCAACATAATGGCTGCCGTCTGTACGACTCCCCCCTCCCATCGGACCTCCCATCGGACCAGCCAGCTAGATACAGCGACCATTTCCAACCCAACATAACGGCTGCCGTCTGTACGACTCCCACCTCCCATCGGACCACCCATCGGACCAGCCAGCTAGATACAGCGACCATTCCCAACCTAACATAACGGCTGCCGTCTGTACGACTCCCACCTCCCATCGGACCACCCATCGGACCAGCCAGCTAGATACAGCGACAGCGCGACCATTCCCAACCCAACATAACGGCTGCCGCCTGTACGACTCCCACCTCCCATCGGACCTCCTTGCACGACAGGCGACTTACCAAGCGGTTACGTTACTGTAGCTCCGGTACACTGTGGATACTGTAGCCGGTACACTGTGGATACTGTAGCCGTTACACTGTGGCTACTGTAGCTGGTACACTGTGGCTACTGTAGCTCCGGTACACTGTGGCTACTGTAGCTCCGGTACACTGTGGATACTGTAGCCGGTACACTGTGGATACTGTAGCTGGTACACTGTGGCTACTGTAGCTCCGGTACACTGTGGCTACTGTAGCTCCGGTACACTGTGGATACTGTAACCGGTACACTGTGGATACTGTAGCTCCGGTACAGTGCGGACTGCGGTCCACCGTTGATCACTTGCCTGGCCTCCTCCCACTCGTCGATGTAGAGGAACTCGCGGTACACTGGCCGGTAGAAGACAAATTCCTCGTCCATGGCGACTCTCCGGAGCGACAGGTGCTGGAGCGAGTTTCGTCCACCGATCACCGCTCACCCACGCGTCGTCCCGTCGTCCGGTGACCTCTGTCCACCGACGTTCACCACACTCTGACGACCACTTCACCGGCGTAACTACCAACACCCTCGACGACTATAACGGCGATACCCGCAGTCTTCACCACGAGTTCAACGGCGACACTGTGCGCCCAATTCGCCTTCACCGCACCACCAACTCCGGTCACGGAGTGCCAGCCCGTCCAGGCAGCTGCGAGAGGCTGGGACTGGGGCATCCGAGGCCTCCGACTCCCCACCTGTACTCAGCAGGGGCTGACGACAGGTTCCGTGGCACGAGAGGCTGGGACTGGGGCATCCGAGGCCTCAGACTCCCCACCTGTACTCAGCAGGGGCTGACGACAGGTTCCGTGGCACGAGAGGCTGGGACTGGGGCATCCGAGGCCTCAGACTCCCCACCTGTACTCAGCAGGGGCTGACGACAGGTTCCGTGGCACGTCCAGGCACCGCCCGTAGCCGACCACAGCGCGCATCTGACGCCTCGCGCTGGCCCACTACGCCGCCTCCGACGTCCGCCGGAAGCGGTCACTTCCGGTCACAGCGATAGACGGCGGCGGCGAGCTGGCCGCTGCAGACCCGGCACTGTGACACTGTCTGTCCGTGGTGGTAACGTCATACTGCCCCGACGAGCTCCAGCTGTGCCGCGCATGGCCACCGGGCTGCATACATGAACTTTGATACAGATTTATTGCATGGCCCAGTAGTTTTCAGGTAGCTTGCAAGCACCGGGGCCACGCTAGGCTTCAAGTCGGCACAACGTGGTGCATGCGGTGCAACTCGATGCTTCTGATAATGTTTGTTTATATTTTGATTGGTAAAAGTAACTTCGATTCGTCGTAGTTCATTCTTCGAACAAAAGTCAATGAAAACAGCCTTTCACAGTGCGCCGCATGACAATCAGCAATTACAATGTTTGGCTAAATTTCGCGCTATTTTCATAGCGCGGTCCAGTTCGCTGTAGGTCGAGATTCGCAGTTAACATAATTTCGCGGACCGGGTAAGATGACGGTAATTTGTCATGCGCTAGTTAATTAGCCGGGTTTCCTTTATACGGCCCATCCCATCCGGTCCTCGCCAATCAGCCAGCATCACAAACAATCAGCCAGCATCACAAACAATCAGCCAGCATCACAAACAATCAGCCAGCATCACAAACAATCAGCCAGCATCACAAACAATCAGCCAGCATCACAAACAATCAGCCAGCATCACAGACAAGCAGCCAGCATCACAAACAATCAGCCAACATCACAAACAAGCAGCCAGCATCACAAACAAGCAGCCAGCATCACAAACAAGCAGCCAGCATCACAAACAATCAGCCAGCATCACAAACAATCAGCCAGCATCACAAACAATCAGCCAGCATCACAAACAATCAGCCAGCATCACAAACAATCAGTGGCACAAAATTGCACTTTTGCTTGAGCGTCAGAGTGGAAAATTCGAGCCAAAAAAGACGACGAGAGTGGAAAATTATGTAGAAAATGGTATAATATTGATTTCTGTTTTGAATATGAAAAGCAGTAGTTTTCGTTGAAATCATGTATTTTTAGTCAATATTTATGTCAGAATCAATATCACAATTCATAATTTGGGAGTGGAAAATTCACTCCTAATATGGGGAGTGAGAGTGGAAAATTATTAATATTTGGGCGTCATTTTCCCACATAAATCCACAAATGTTGGGACACTGCAACCAATGATGGCCTACAAAGCATAATCGTCACAAGATCAGGGCAAAACACCAGGCTTTGCAGCAGAGGAAGACCTAGTCTTAGATGCTTATGGTGATAGTGATTTTAAGCATTATTATGACACATGCTCATCTCATCACTCATATGTAATGTTGAAGCAAAATTGGTCTCGTAATACACGAGTCTTTCTTACCCTGAAGGCGCAGCAATGTAGTATGTCTTGGCTACACGTACCACTGGTCTTGCTTGCAGTCTGGGGAAATAGACAGAAACGATAATGATAATGATAATATGATAGATTGATAAGGACAATACAATCATTATCACAAATCACAGTGTTTTTATTGAAATTATTGCCACGCAAGATTATAGCCAAATAGCTGACTCAATTTCCCAGGTAATGTTACAGGCTTGTGGGAAAATTTGATTTATAGATCTTCTTTACAAGAATTTACCTACGGATGGGGAGAAGTAGCATTTTTACTTAAAATCTCTGAAACATCAGAAAAACTCTGGTTTCATGACCGTATTTGGTAAATACTGATTGAAAAAATTTGGTAATAACCCATACAATTATACAAATTGTGTTGGGAGACATGTTTTATGTTCATGTATCCGGTATCCCGCATGGATAGTGTGAAAGTGAGTATTCTTGCTCTGTGGCATATCTCATGTTGGTTTTAAAGTGGGAGGTGATAGTTAGGTGCAGGGACCCGCAGTTGCTATGGCACACACTAAGGTCCGGCTTATCTTCTCCTCTAGCGTAATATTGACGGCGAATTAAGAAACGACCATATATGCATTCAAACCGCATTACTGAGAGCTTCACAATGATATATTGATGCATTGGCGCGCCTTATCTATTGGCTGATTATAAGCAAAACATCATTTTTATCTCTTTGCGGTGGGATCGCACATTTTTGCTTAACATCAACCAATATATAAGGTGAGCCAATGCATACATATATCATTTTGAAGCTCTCAGTAATGTGGTTTGAATGCATATATGGTCGTTTCCTAATTCGCAGTCAAACATACGCTAGAGGAGAAGATAAGCCGGCCCTTAGTGTGTACCATAGCAACTGCGGGTCCCTGTACCTACACTGGTGAAGACTGGTGTGTACTTCTAGCCTGCATGGTGCAGGTTGGTGCATTTTTTCTCTGTGGGCTGGTGCGCCTCAGCAACTACCATGGCAAACTTTGCAGTCTGGCCTACATAGGTAGGTACCTATATTGACAATAGTTATTGACATGACCAATATTACAGTAGTTTACCCTAAAATAGAAGCTGAAGTTGGTAAAAGCAGCTTCGAAAAGATGTGACAACTTAAACTGCATTCACTATTCAACAACATTATTATTTCGGCTGTACCGTATGACCATAATTTGGATTGGTTGTACAGCAAAGCCAATACCGTAACGCAGTGCCCTTCAGGGGTTTATCAGGGGGGGGGGGTGTACTCCCTTCCTTCAACATTGGTAAAAAGTGTGACAACCGCGAGCAGCTTCCACATCTTGGCCGTGTTTATCGGATCTGCTCATAAGCTATATTTGGCTATCAGCTAGTATTGACCAATCAGTCTTGAGCAAGTCTCGACGGTGATTGGTCAGGTTGTGATGACGTGAAACCGGGGGAGAATCGTCTGTTTACATTTCAACGGGTTCGCCACATTGGTTCGCTGGCAATGTACGGGCGAGCGTGCGTGCGCATTTTTAAGCATTTACTTAGTTTTATGAAGCGTAAGACAATATTTAAAGGTGTATATGAAAGTTGAAATAATCATTGTATCAGTCGACATAGCAGTATTTTCCCAGAATACCTCATAAGCTTAAAATTTACACCCAAATCTGTGCGTTCTTTGCTGAAGACATCTGCGAAAATTGTCGACATAAGAGGCTGTAGATTAGCTATATTTTGGTAGTTTTCAAGAATGTAAACCCATAGATTGTGGCACCTTATATAAACAGACTAGCAAATCCATCATACCAATGTGACTGATACAGACTTGTCAATGATTCAATGTGAATCAACTACTTTTGATTGAATCATTCTTATTTCAAGTGAATGACTCATGAATCGATTCACTTCATGCGCAAACCTGTTGTGAGTCACTGATTGAATCATTCATACAGAGAAAATAGACTGATTGAATCATTCATTGCTCAAAGAATCATTATTTTTTGGTCGAACAGCATAAACTGTCCACAAAATATGCCAGCGGCCCAGCATTCATCTGTGCCCTGTGGACAAACCAGGCACTTAATGGCCAGTTATATGAGCTCTGTGTCCTGAGCTGTAGCCTGTAATTCATATATGCGTAAAGAAAGCGAGGCTTTGTGTCCAACTCCAGTGGGCACAAAGCCACTGTTCAATCAGCCCTAACTAGGTGAATACCTTGGAACTGGTAGGGTTAGGGTAGGTACCTAAATACTTAGAAAAGGTAACTAACTCATACTTTGGTTCATAAACCACACAGTACACGCACACCTTTTTCACACGAAAAATTATCAAAAGGTACCCACATTTTCCTAATTTCTAGGCTATACCATATCAAAAACTAAATCATAAACAAACATTTGCATGACCTCCGCATGTCCCAAATATCACTGTCGCATCGGCGCCGCTTTATTCCACATCATGCTTTATAAAAAATAATACCTAATGCAAAATCAAAATAAATGTTCTATTCGCTTAAAAAAGTGAAACGTAAAGTCATTAATGCTTTTGGAACTTGGAATTTGCAATTATAATAAATATTATAAATATCATTTTATAATCAAAATAAACAACACGCATGTCCAATTGGCTCACATTCACATTCACATTCACATTCGGAAATACATTCGCGGATTATTTGGATTGGTTTCAAAATTGGTACACCGATAGATCACGACCTAGTGATCATTCTGGTAAAATCCTAGAGTTGCACATTCAAAATCAAAGGAGTTAGAGCAGGTCAGATAGGTTTAAGGTCAAACAGCGGACTATTCCGATTTGCATGCAAATTAACACACTGGTAGAACACATCACGCTCACGCTCCCCTTATCACGCTCATGAAATCTTAGAGTTCCACATTCAAAATCAAAGGATTTAGAGCAGGTCATATGTTTAAGGTCAAACAGCAGACTATTCTGGTGTGCATGCAAATTGGCACACAGGTAAAGCATGACCTCCCTATCACGCTCATAAAATCTTAGTCGCACATTCCAAATAAAAGTAGTTAGACAAAGGAGTCGACACTTCCCTTTAATGTTGAGTGATTGAATCAAGATTGAATCATTCATTATGGTAATGTTGAGTGATTGAATCATGATTGAATCATTCATTATGGTAATGTTGAGTGATTGAATCATGATTGAATCATGATTGAATCATTCATTATGGTAATGTTGAGTGATTGAATCATGATTGAATCATTCATTATGGTAATGTTGAGTGATTGAATCATGATTGAATCATTCATTATGGTCCGTGAATCACTGTGAATCGAATCATGACAAATATGAATCATTGGCAAGTCTGGTCACTGATCCCCGAGCCCGGGTCGCGCCCGTAGGGCGAAACTTTTTGTATGTGGTGCCCCCCCCCCCCCCCCCCTGGCCGAAATCATGGATCCGCGCCTGTACTATGTCACGAGAAGGAATAGCAACGCCAAACAAATACAATATATTTGATGAGGCTTTATGTCTCCATAGGCAATTCATTGCGATACATTCACATTTTCCAAGTCGGCTAATGGCATCAGAGATACACTTATCATTGTTTCGAGCGGCGGTCGGCCGGGGCGGCCGTACCTAATCGCCGGAGGTTGAACTTTGCGCACATAAACATAGCAAATATTGGTCTGATAGCAATTTTTCAGCGGCATCCGGCAGAGCGGTTGATTTGTGACAGATTACATATTATAAGTTTCGCAATCGACCGGTACACAAAGAAACTAAGCGCGATCTAAGCTTCAGGCACGCGCGCACTAATGTTGTGTACGGCGGCCGGCCGGCCGCGTCCCCCGCCTTCTACGTCACAGCGACTCCGTGGTCACGGCTACTAAATTAGTGTTTGTCACCACTTTTTCGGCCAGTGTTCTACCCAGGAGGGTGACACCGCTTGAGCGCCGTATAGGTCGCCTCGTCGGTGCTCACAAAACGTGATTTGACGTCACTGGCGGCAGAGCGCTGCACCAATCAAATTGCAAGATTCCAGCTAGCAATAGCGCAAGAACAGTCTGTTGGTGGCGTGTTGCGTGCGGGTTTCGATGGATAACGTTCGTCAAATTAGCAGCATCAGATATCACACTGGCAGTGTGACATTCCGAGGTGTCTCGATTTTCCTCAAATTTTGCATACAGGGCCTCCTTGATGCGCTGATTCAGAAAATATGCCTCTATAGGGTGGTATTTTTGTCGTTTACGAGTTACAGCCATGCGCTTGAGCGTGGTGCCGACGAAGGAGCCGGGCACTGCCAGTGATGTCATCTGGCGGTCCGCTGAGTTCAAGTTAAGATGGCTTGTGTCCTTACCTGGTTATAGGGCCTTGGTTCTACCCAAAGCCCTATAAGAAGGTAGAGTCATCCGGCGATTGACCAAATCCGACTCAGGGGTGGTGATGTCATCTGGACATAAAATCCCTTGCCCCTATACAAATCAATGATAGCTAGGAATTTTTGAAAGACTATATAGATAATTATACAGAGCCAATTTACAAACAACAAACCCTGAAAGAAAGACCAATTCAAGGTCACTAACTTATCTAAATATCATTTTGCTCCTAAGTCACTCTTATTTTGACAGCGAATGGGCAAATTATTTACTCCTTCGCTAATGTTAAAAGGCCATATATAAGCTGCACCACAAACGTCGGTGCACCAAAAACAGCATAGATGACGTCACGCCCAAGAAAAAAACATGTGTCACTGTTTTTGGTTGATTGACATACATGGATCTTTTTATTGCATAGCAAAAAGCAAATTATGGCGGCTGAAGGGATGACAACTGCCTGGTTCTACCTGGTTTACACAGCCTTGCCTTCAGGTGTCTGTTTTGTCTTACCTTATCGTAAGAAGTAACGGTTACAATCATACACAAAGCTGCTGAGTGGTGAGTGATATAAGAAGTTTCAAAAGTTGAGCTGCCACAATTTAATGTACTACCACAAGTTGTATCTAGAAATGAATTGCTTTTTGGACCAAGCACCATATCCTCTTGAGACCAAGGTGAAGGCGCTAACTGGAACTCTTGGTGAAACTCTGGTAACGCACCTGCTCAGTTTACAGTGTTCTTGAGGTCCCTAATAGAAGAGTAGTCAGCTGATGGTATTATTATGACAGACTGAAAAGTGTACCAGTAATACCAAAGCTATGACATCACCAATAATAACAAATTCGAACCTGACCTAACCTTTACAGCAATTACGGTCGCAGGGACCGAGTTTAGAACACTCTGCTCAATGTGCTGCAGCCCTACTGGGGGTGCCAGCCCCCAGGCCATCTTGTAGACATAGGTGTTGTCTATGAGATGGTCTGGGAGTCCAGGGGGCAACAGCCCCTCAGTAGGGACACAGCGACAGCCCCCACCCACCCCAGACCATCTTGTAGACCTAGGTTTTGTCAACAAGATGGTCTGGGGATCTGGGGGCAACAGCCCCCGGTAGGGCCGCAGCACAGCGTTCTAAACGTGGGTCTCTGCAACCGTAATTGCTGTAAAGGTTAGGTCAGGTTCGATTATGTTACTATTGGTGACTTCACAGCTTTGACCAAAGCTATGAAGTCCAGTGTACCAGTAATACCAGTATTACTGGTACACTTTTCTGTCTGTCATAATCATACTTTCTTCTTCTATTAGGGACCTCAAGACTACGATAAACTGGGGAGATGCGTTACTGAAGTTTCACTGGAACTCTCGCCCTGTTCAGACTTCCGAGGGATATTGATATTGGGGCCGGGACGATTTTTCAGAGGCCTGCAGGGGGATTTGAACCCCGGTACAAGGCACAGAAAGCAAGTAGGTAACTTACCACTGTGCCAGATCGCTCCCAACGAAAGAAATAATCCGCAAAATATCACCGCAACTGCCGACACACAGCCAAGGTAACTTCATAACACACAGCCAAACACATTTGTATATGTACTTTAGGGCGTCCAGTTTCTTCAGTACATTGGTCAGCTTCGGCCAACGTATATAAAAATTTGATGACGTCATTAGCGTTTAACTGCTTATTCTTGGCCGAGTTTGTGCTACACTTAAAGCTGTGGGGCGACTGAGAATTGATTGCTTCAACGCAAATAACAATTAAAATATCATCTCGTAGTTCAATCTAAAGAAAAACAAACACTGTGTTACACAGACTGGTTATTGATTCAACCTTGTTTGGAACGATTAAATCATGATTCATTGTGGAATCTGAATGATTCAATCACCGTTTGATTCACAGATACGATTTTAAGAATTGATTCCTTCCTATTCAAAGAATCAGAGCAAATAATTTAATCGATTCACGTTTGATTCAACATTAAAATATATGAGGTGAATTTATGTCAAATCAATACAAATGGAAACATGCATATATATATATATATATATATATATATATATATATATATATATATATATATATATATATATATATATATATATATATATATATATATATATATATATATATATATATATCAATATGATCATTAAAACATTGTTACAGCAATAACATTTCCGTATAAATGAATGTAGCCACTGGGACTGCATATATTTGCACAATTTACCAGTGTACTTGAATCGTTAAATCTTTGGATTCAATCAGCCTTGATTTGATGCGGGTTTTGATTCAATAACGATTCATGAATCAAAAGACCTGGTGGTGAATCAATTATGTTTTGATTCAATGCATTTTTATTGAACGATTCCAATCGATTCAATCAGTGTCGAATCAATAACCAGTCTGAGTCTGACGTCTGTGTTCCATCTCAAAGCGGTGCGTGCACCAGTGACGTCACAAAACGTGAGGGATCCCAATAATCACTCAGTTTTAGACTTGCATATACGTAACCTTGCATCAAATCAAGGATACATGTAATAGAGGGCAGAAAACATTCTGCTGATTCGTTCCGAATCACAAATGACGTCATTGCTTTTAAATTGAAAATCAAATATTGTTTTCTTTATAAGTAAAATATTTGCATAATATAATCAGCAGTCCGTGCTTTTTTTCCTTCTCTTGGGTAGCCTACTGAATACAAAGTTAGATTTGAAGTAATGTGTGAGATGTGATGTGGGATGTCAATGTGGATACATCGAAGTAATCTTAGGAAAGTGCTGCTATCTAGCGACCAAAAGATAAGCATTAGTGCAGAATTCTACCGACTACAAGTCAGGTGGTGGTGCAATTTGAAATAGAGGGCTCTGTCGTCTGTCACCTGTGCTGCCACCAACCTATCAGTTTACTTTTGCTCTCGAAAAAGGCAGATCCAGATGGGCGGATGGGCAGGGTCCATTCCCTACAATGCTACTAAATGTAGTCTAAAATCGATAAATCATTTGATCGTGAAAGACAACCTGCGCAACGTTGTCCAATGATAACTTTATTTAAATATAAGTTGTAATGCACAAAGAAGCGATATCCGATGACTTCTTTAATTTTGACAGCTTTTTAGAATTTGACCTCCAAAACAGTGTTCGTCACGGGCCCACCAACCCCCAGCCCAGCCCAGCCCAGGCCCATGAACACCAAGCCCAGGCCCGGACCAGGCCCAGTCAAATTTATAATATTGAGGCCCTGGCCCGG
The DNA here is from genome assembly GCA_036785665.1 of Chirona hameri. NCBI lineage: Eukaryota > Metazoa > Arthropoda > Thecostraca > Balanomorpha > Balanidae > Chirona > Chirona hameri. The sequence continues at coordinate 31,604 of JAXIVJ010008259.1, forward strand.
TCCGGCCCGTTCAGATTAAGCATATAAATATTTTCACAAAATTTGCAATCCCTATCCTAGCATATTTACTTGTATACTATAAATGTGAAACAATGAGCCAACTATACTAACCAACAACAAACAAAAAGCCACAGCCACAGCAACAGTGTGTTGCTGTGGAAGTGAACTGCTGGTTGAAAAAAAATTTAAGCTCTGACCTGGGCTTCAACATTCTTGGCCCAGGCCCGTCCAGAGCCCGATGATTTCCTTAAAGTTGAGGCCCAGCCCCAGCCCAGGCCCAGCCCAGGCCCAGCCCAGGCCCAGCCCAGGCCCAGCCCAGGCCCAGTCCAGGCCCAGCCCAGGCCCAGCCCAAGCCCAGCCCAGGCCCAGCCCAGGCCCAGCCCAGGCCCAGCCCAGGCCCAGCCCAGGCCCAGCCCAGGCCCAGCCCAGGCCCAGCCCAGGCCCAGCCCAGGCCCAGCCCAGGCCCAGCCCAGGCCCAGCCCAGGCCCAGCCCAGGCCCAGCCCAGGCCCAGCCCAGGCCCAGCCCAGGCCCAGCCCAGGCCCAGCCCAGGCCCAGCCCAGGACCGGCCCATGGCCCATAGGGCCGGCCCAGTCCGTGACGAACTCTGCTCCAAAACCCCGGGGTGGCGCCACCGGGGAGGGGGATGGTATGGGGGGGGGGGGGGCAGTCACCCCTGTCGTCGGCAGAGGGTAAAGCAAGGGTGGATCCAGCCGGCCGTTTTTTGTGGGGGGGGGGGGGGCAAACCGTTTTTTAGCGGACCTTACCTACCCCCAATTTCGAATTTCTTCCCGATTTGGGCCACTTTATTTTGCAACCACACGATTTCGATTTTTGTTTAGGTTTTCGACCTTTTGGGATATCGAAAAAGGAAAGATGTCAGCTTGCAGTTTGTATTGTTCCGACATTGCCTTACACTGAAGAAAACTATGTCAATTGTCAGCTGCACCCAGGGGCGTCGCCGATAATTTTTGAGTGGGGGTCGGCTGAAATGACGAAAAAAATATACCCCAATTTGTTATGCGTGTATTTAAGCCTTTGCAGCATTTTTAAGTGGATTTGTATGTTATAGTACATGCAAATCGATTAGCGCCGCGAAGCGGCGCGAATTTGTTTCGGGTTTGCCTGATAAAACCCAGAAACATAGGCATTTTTAGCTTCTTAGCCTTGTAGAGGATAAGAAGCTAAAAATGTTATTCGTTCAATTCAGCGTTACGACTAAACGAAGACGATGACGATGGCTTCGTTATGACGATGGCCACTGATGTGACGCCGCGAAGCGGCGTGAACATTTTAATTTTAGGTCGTGGAAAACGCAATTTTAATATTGGAACCAGACCGTGAGTGGAGCCAAGCCTCAGGTAACCCCTTTTCCTGGTTGCATATCTCGGTATGATTAAAAATGTTGAAATGAAGGTAGTTTTTCATATACATTAGCCTCGGATAGTAAATCACGATGACCGGTGGCAGTCTGCCCTTAATAGTACATATGATAATAGTAACTGTAGTCTGTATACATGCCTATGTACCGAACTGTAACAAACAACTGGTAACGGTGCAAATGGTTTTAAAGTAGCAAGAGGCAGGCCGACATTTCCGCGCATAAATGGTCCCTGTGGATCTGGAGGAGCCTGGGGGAGATGGCTTGGGGAGATAGTCCTGGCCTGGTCCCCACTATTAGCTCTTCGGGCCAGCAAGTTGGGCACCACTGGAACAGCTTCCGATTGCCGAGGTCCGCGTCTTTGCGTTCGCGTCGCCTTTTGCGGAACTCGGCAGACTAGCTAAACATGTAGCCCGCTTTAAAGTTAATATTTTATGAAGAGAGTTGGCTCTGGGGCCAGCAATTACCGCCAATGAGAGCCTCTGCAAGACACTTAAGTGAAATCATTTTCCAAATTTGTATATGCAATTGCGAAACTTGTGCCATGCCGCGAAGCGGCGCGAAAGTTTTTGACTGTGGCTAGCTTGATTTTGACTGCTGCAATTTTGGGATACCCAGTACCGTTCTAAAAACGCAAATATATCATGTATTAGACTTCGTCTTGGAAGGGGGGGGGGGGCAAAACATAGTTTGCCCCCCCCCCCCCCCTAAACAGGCTTGGGGGGGGGGGGCATGGCCCCGTTCACCCCCCCCCCCTCCTGGATCCGCCCTTGGGGTAAAGATATATGTGTTGTCCTCTGACCTTTAAAACAGACCCGCACAAATTGCGGGGGCTCCCGGCGAATATATGCAATACTGAGTGATATCTAAATACTCGGACTGCATGTGCATCGCCACCATTGGGGACACTAGGAACATCGTCCCCAGTAATTTTCATCAATCTCTAATATGGTCGTCCCATGTTAAAGTACACGTGCACCTACTTGGATTTGTCCCCAGTAATAATTTTGAATGGTCAATGGTCAGCACTGGCGGATCCAGCCTCTCCGTTTTTTTTTTAACGATAAATTGGGAACGCACGGGGGGAGGCATACTTGTATTGAATGCCCCCATATTCCAGTGTATGTGTGGGGGGGGGAGGCGGGGGCATTTGCCCCTGATGCCCCCCCCCCCTGGATCCGCCAGTGATGGTCAGTGGTGACGCCATTGACCCGGAGCGTCGCCACCAAACTTGGCGTGGGGACAGGGGCGGATCCAAGATTTTCTTAGGCTAGGGGCCGCTGGCCCGAGGGCGGCATATTTCCTCGGCAACAGGGGTGGCATGGTCCAGAGGGGCGCCAATATGTAAATTAAACGGGCCAAATATGCCTCTTCCTTAACCCGGCATTGACTGGGGGGGGGGGGGGGTAACGCCCCCCCCCCCTCCTTATGAACTTTCGTTATAGCTCAAAAACCCAATGGCGCTATCAACAGGAAACTTCAGATATCTTGTCCTACATCGATTTTACGTCTTCTGTGCAAACATGAAGCAATTTCGTCAGAAACTTGTCGAGATATAGCGAATTTAGGGACGTCACTACACACGAGTTTGACACAAAAATCAGCTAAACTTTAACAGACCGTACAAATGCCATATTTGGATAAACATGTAATCCAAAAACGTCAGCAGATAGCAAATGGCAAGGGCTACAAAGGGCTGCAACATGGCTATATCAGATTTAATATTAAAAAAAAAAAAAATTTGAATCCCCCCAAAAAAACTTGTTTTGGGAAAAAATCCCACATTTTTGTTTCTCTTCAAAGACATTAAACAAACGGATAAATGTCAAAGAACCACATGTGGGCAACTACTATACCACATTTGAAAATGATATCACCATTTTTGACTGACTTATGGCATCTGAAGTATGGGTAACTCATGACGTCATATTTTGAAATTGCTTTTTTGGCTTTTATTGACAGATACAGACAAGTCATTGCCAGCACTGTATTTCTCAAACAAAACTGGTCCAGAAACATGCCTTTTTTATTCATATTTATCAATTTCAAATTTTGACCATATGTGACCTGACCTTGACCTTAGCTTGAGACTAACTTCGCGTGCATGTAGTCAGGTGGTAAAATGACTATCGCTATCGAATTCTACGCGTAAAATAATCCATAAAACATGTGTTCCATGACTTTCGTAGATATTTTGTGCATAGTGACCTTTTGTGATCTGACCTCGACCTGGACCTTTGCTTAAACAAATATTCCTTTAGCTCATGCGGGATGTGTATCATACCTTTGATAGCACTTTGGGTGATCATGATCGCAATCGTAGGCTTTGTATGGAAAGTATGGCCCTTAAACTCAAATACCTCGATTTTGACCTTTGGTGTGACCGTGATCTAACATGTGACCTCAATTTGAAATTCAAAGTCAAAGGACGGGGAACGCTGTAGCGACCCAAGTTAAAATGGTCTCAAACGATGCCACTTGCCCATTTTCAGGATGATGGCAAGCATTCTTAGAGTTGTTCCCCGTGACCTTCAAGGTCAAATTAAAAGTCAAAGGACTGCTGCGTAGCGTCCTACTTTGCTGTAGCGTCCAACTTTGGGCGCTAACTTGAAGGTCACGGAGCGCAACTCTAAGAATACTTGTAATCCTGCCAATAGCCACGAGGAATCGTTAGAGACTATTGTGTCGCGATCGGACAGTAACTTTGTGCACTACAGCGTCCCCCGTCCCTTGACCTTGAATTTGACCTTGAAGGTCACGGGACACAACTCTTCAAAAATTATTGTCATCCTGGAAATGGACACGGGGAATCGTTTGAGACCATTTTGTCGCGATCGGACGGTAACTTTGGGCGCTACAGTGTTCCCCGCCCTGTGACCTTGCATTTGACCTTGAAGATCATGGGGCACAACTTGAAAGACAGCCGTATACTAAGCCATTCGGCCGCGACGTCGCCGATATTTTTTTGCTATTGCGACGGCCGAAATTCGCCAATCGCGTCTTTGAACGCACTTCATTCGGCCGGCAGAGTCGCGTTTCGCCAGCGTTTCGGGCGGGAAAAACAATATGAACATGCTCAAATTTTCCGCGATGGAATCGCTGAACTACAAGAGAGCGAATTGTGCACAACATGCTCTTGCGACTGTGCAATTTATGATGTGCAAGTTTTGTGGTTGTTAATGTATTTTTTTTTGTGTGGAAAAATAAACATAAAATATCTCGAGTAAGGACTGGGAGTCTGTCTGCAGGCCGGAGGGGACTTTCCGTGGCGGAAAGTCGCGGCCGAATGGCCTAGTGTGCGGCCGCCTTAAGAATACCTGTCATCCTGGACATGGGAACGTGAAATCGTTTGAGACTATTTTTGCCGCGATCAGATGGTATCTTTGTGCGCTACAGCGTTCCCCGTACTTTGACCTTGAAGGTCACGGGACACAACTCTGAAAAATATTGTAGTTCTGGAACTGGGCACGGGGAATCGTTTGAGACCTTTTTATCGCGATTCGACGGTAACTGTGGGTGCTACAGCGTTATCCGTTCATTGATCCTGAATTTGACATTGCAGGTCACGGGGCTTGACCTTGAAGGTCACGGGGCACAACTCTACAAATTATTGTCATCCTGGAACTGGGCACGGGGAATCAATCATCAATCACCATTGTGGTTTCGATCACACGGTAACTGTGGGAGCTACACCGTTCCCCTTCATTTGATCTTGAATTTGACCTTTGCGGTTGCGGGGCACACCTCTAAGAATTGTTGTCATCCTGGAACTGGGCACGATAAATCGTTGGAGACCATTTTGTCGCAATCGGACGGTGACTTGGGGCGCTACAGCGTTCCCCGTCGTTTGACCTTGTATTTGATCTTGAAGGAGACCGGTAAGGTCAAAATGGACATGATTTTTGGAAACAGGGGGTTGTATTTGACCCTGGGACCAAATGGCGTAAGAGTCGGTGACCGACGCTGAAAACGTTTCTGTGGCTGTGGCTAACATCAAGGACATTCATCCAAGCTATTTTTAGGTGCCCCGAATGTGAAAGGTACATACAATACGTCGGCATCTCCAAAGCCTCGTCAGGCATATTACAAAAATGTCACGGTTATTTCATGGGGTCCAGGTCTCTTCGCAGGCGCCACCATCCAGGGCGCTATCGGGAGGGGGGGGGAGGCAAAAGCGTGTTATTAGTTTCGAAGGTCACGGGTGCCCGGTCGCCGTCGGAGGGAAGCTGAAGGCGCCAGGGTGCCATCATTCTGAGTGCGCCGGGACACCGTATCGCTTTCGGGCCGGCACAGTGCCAGTCGGGGACGGTATGGTACCTTCCGGGGGCAGCAAGATGCCTTCCAAGGGCGGCAAGATGTCTTCCGAAGGCGGCATAATGCGCTCTGAGGGCGGCATCATGTGCGCTCTGAGGGCGACAATATGCCTTCCGATGGCGACAAGACATCTTCCGAGGGCGGCATAATCCACTTCGAGGGCGGCAAAATGTCTTCCGAGGGCGGCAAGATATTTTCCGAGGGCGGCATGATGCTTTCCGAGGGTGGCATAATGCTCTCTGGACTCTGAGGGCGGCATGATGCCTTCTGAGGGCGGCATAATGCGCTTTGAGGGCGGCAAGATGCCTTCCGAGGGCGGCATAATGCGCTCTGAGGACGGCAAAATACCTTCCGAGAGCGACAAGATGTCTTCCGAGGGCGGCATGATGTCTTCCAAGAGCGACATAATGCGCTCTGAGGGTGGCATAATGTGCTCTGATAGCGGCAAGATCTCTTCCAAGGGCGACAAGATATCTTCCGATGGCGGCATAATGCACTCCGAGTGCGGCAAAATGTCTTCTGAGGGCGACAAGATGTTTTCCGAGGGCGGCATGATGTTTTCCAAGGGTGGCATGATGCCCTCCGAGGGCGGCATAATGCCTTCCGAGGGCGGTGATGTACCTTCTGAGGGCGGCATAATGCGTTGTGAGGGCGGCAAGCTGTCTTCTGAGGGTGCCAGGGTGCCTTCTAAGAGTGCTACGACGCTGTCGGTGGACGCAAGTGCGCCCTGGCGGCCTCCCGAGAACGCTACAACGCCTTCGGCGCCGGCAAATCCTTTGCAAGAATGGCGTCGCGGTGCCCGAGGGTGCCGTTTTCTAAGGCAGGGGCTTCAGCCCCTACGACGCCCCGCCCCTGGATCTGCCCCTGCGTGGGGAAACAGCCAAGTGGTTGGTCCTCCCATCATCAAAGTATTAACGTTAAAATGTAAATCCTGCTAATCTGGGAGGAGTCTGAGCGATCCGGGGGCAACTTTTTATGCATAAGTTTCTGACTTTCTCAGGGACTCCGCCACGCCTATGAAATTGGGTGGACGGGATCGAAGGAAACCGAGTGGTCGCAGTCAGCGAAAAGTTGTTGAGCGGGAGGCGGGACATGTGCGAAAATTTGTTGGAGGGGGGGGGGGGGGAGAGTAGAGCGTCAGCGAAAAGTTGTTGAGTGGGGTGGGGGGGGGGGGGAGGCGAGATGGAGCGTCAGCGAAAAGTTGGCCAACGAAAATCTGTTGAGCACGGGGGGGGGGGGGGGGGGCTGGAGCGTCGGCGAAAAATTGTTGAACAAGGGAGAGGTAACAAGTAATGAGTACAACTGCAAGACACTGATTCATATTTGTTCGGCAGATATATTTTTTTTGGGAGGGATAATCCCCCCTGGATCAATAATGGGGGAACATCTCCCGACTCCCCCCCCCCCCGTGGCGGAGCCCCTGGACATTCTGTAGGTACTATTTTGAACAAGAGTGAGCCGTTATTTCAGTTCAGCATGACATGTACCCACAGAGGTAACATAATAACGTTTCAGCCCGTATACCTATAGCCGCTCATATTTCCCATGGCAGGGAAACTGGATGCACATTGGACCATACTTCACCGGCGCCAAAGAGGCAACTCAATTGGTTATTTTAAGCTTCGTAACGACGCATGGAGTTGTTTCTGCATTCAAACAAACGGCACTATCCAATGCACATAAAAATGACGTAGGATGATATCGGACACTTCAAAACGCAGATCTTCAACCTCTGAAGCTCAGGTGTACATACAATAGGAAGTTGTTTGGGAGAGACATTTATATAGAAGTGATACCGGTCGGGTTTTCAAGATAGATATTCGATACATGATCAGTATTACTTACAGGCACGTAGCCAGGATTTCATCCAGGAGGGGGGGGGGGGGCACCTCGAAAGGGCCCCTTCCCGAGCGTTGAAAGGGCCCTCTTCCCAAGCGTTGCAAAGGCCAAACAAAACGGATGAAAAGGCACGTTACAAGGGTAAAATGCAGTATGACAGGTATGGCATGGACCATACCAAATTTTAGGAGCTGGAGTTAGCAAACTGCAATATCAAGTTTGGAACCAGCGACACCAATTTGGAATCAGCTATATCAACTTGGAATATTTTTAAGATGAAGACCTGGAACTCTTAAACAAATTGCGCCGCGGAGCGGCGCGAAAATTGTGTGGCTTATGCCCTGGATATGCTTTCTCATCAATGCGTCGCATTGCGTATGGTGCGGACCTCTAAAAATTTTATATTGTGCGTTTAAAAGTGCGGTAAAAAAGTATTAAAGTGAACTATTTTGCCCAATTATATAGGCAAGTAGCAACATAACACATACATGCACCGTGAAACGGGCCGTTTTTTCTAACCCGCATATAATTGCATTTGTAGTTAAATTGCGCCGCGGAGCGGCGCAAAAAAAAAATTCCCTGGACAACTGCATTCTTACTATTGAAAGGGCCAGGGTCCCTTCAGATCGTCTAGGGGTCCGTCCGACCTTTTCAACGCCCTTCCGACCTGTTCAGGGACTCATCTGGGATCCGCGAAGCGAAAAGACATGATGTGGAGTGGATGATATATATATATATATATATATATATATAAAATACAAAGAGGGCTTACTCTATGTAGCAATGTAACACTCAACACTTACACACTTCCCTGATTATCATGAGCATTGACCACACATCACACGCGTACAACTGAAACATATGTACCAACTGGAGCAGCTGCAGGTCCGTCACGGGAAACCGCGGCCAGGACCGTCACGGGCCGCCAACATGGTCAGTTGAGGTGATGGGTTACACTGCCACCTGTTGCCGTTCCCATGCGACGCGGACGGCCGGACCAGTCAGGCCACACATACATCACGACACACTAAACTATTCACTACACATTCCCCTGATTTTCAAGAATCACAACGGCACTCACATATGAGGCACACATACATACCCTAAATCAAACTTACAACGAACTTACGCCAGTTACAGGTACCACACATTTGTACACTCTCACACGTCTCCTACTTCATCCGGACGCAACCCGATCATCCCATCCGCTCCCAGAATCTGACACCGGCGCCGGACTGCCGAGGCGCGGCGACGAGAACCTCCCGCCCCGCGCGGCCACTCAGCACTTCCACACTTCCCTGATTATCATGATCATTGATCACACATCACACGAGTACAACTGAAACACATGTACAAACTGTGCGCAGCCGCGTCACGGTATGTGAGTGCGGTGTGTCGTTAGCGCACGACGTCGCACTCACAAATGACAGCGCAACAGCCCAGGGTCTGTCACCGCAGGGCGCCATCCATGGCACTACAACCCTGGTCCGCTGCTACCCGGCGACACGACTGCTCCACTGCAGCCCAGCGGCAGGTCCGGCACCACCACTGCTGCGACCATCACTCGCGCGCAGTGATGAGATGCCGTGACGTCACGGCATCATGCCGTGTCGCTCCGCTGCAGCACACCACGTTGCTGTCCAGCGGCACGTCCGGCACCACCAGTGCTGCGAGCATAACTCGCAGGAACACTGGTCTGATGCCGTGACGTCGGCCGCTCCACCGCTCCGCTGCTGCACAGCGGCACTACAGCTCCACCGCTCCACAGCTCCACCTCAGCTGTCCCAGCTCCAACTCAGCTGTCTCAGCTCCACTGCCTCAGCTCTGCTGTCGCAGCTCCGCTGTTCTTAGCTCTACTGTCTCAGCTCCGCTGTTCTCAGCTCTGCTGTTCTCAGCTCTGCTGTTCTCAGCTCTGCTGTTCTCAGCTCTGCTGTTCTCAGCTCTGCTGTTCTCAGCTCTGCTGTTCTCAGCTCGGCTGTTCACCACAGCAGCGCACCACCTCCGGCAGACCAACACGCATGCATTCCTCCTGCAGCCCGACCGACATTCGGCGCTCTGTAGCCTGGCACACGCACACGGGCACACACACTCACTCAACGCCCTTCGTCTGTCCATCGGCGCCTCCCGTACCGCGCACATAGAGGTGGGCAGCGATACTCTTCCCTCCCCCACACGCACACATACACACCTGGCTAGCCTCGGCTCGGCTCCGGCGGGAGCCACAGCTCCGCTCGGTCACCGCAGGCTATCACTGCCTCCGGCCATCGTCTCATCACCTTCGGACCTCCCTCCCTACCACCTCCAATCGCCCACCAATGAAGCTTGGTGCCGCCTCCTCACCGCAGGTCCTCGTCTATCCCTCTTCTTCCCGTCCTCCGCTCCGACGCGCTGCCGTCTTCTCCTCCACCACACAACACGTCCTCCTCTCCCTCCTCCGACAGCAGCGGGTCCAGCTGCAGGCGCACAGGTCCGAGGTGCACGACGACGACAGCGCGCTGTACGCGCCGTCCAAGACGTCGCCCTCCGATTCGCAGCTCGACTCCAGAGCCATGCCACGCTGCTCCGGTTACCACTGCGGTCGTCGAGTCTGGCTGGAGCGGCGATCCCTGCACACCGGTTCCGTGCGTTGCCTCAATGGTTCCGAAATAGCGTGTAGCAATGTAACACTCAACAGAAAACACAACCGATGTATTCGGACAAACGCCCACGTCCACGCAGTGTCGCCGCCCCGGCCAGACTGCCCCCGCTCTCCCGACTCCCTCCAATCTCACGTCGCCCCCGCCTGTCCCATGACTTAGAGCGGAACAGCTGCAGGTTCGTCACGGGAAACCGCGGCCAGGACCGTCACGGGCCGCCAACATGGTCAGTTGAGGTGAAGGGTTACACTGCCACCTGTTGCCGTTCCCATGCGACGCAGACGGCCCGACCAGTCCGGCCATACATCACGACACACTGAACTATTCACTACACTCTACAAGAAAAAAAATCGGAGCTTTCGGGTATATTGTAACACCCTGACGAAGGGTGTTAAAATATACCCGAACGCTCCGCTTTTAATATTTGTATCGTGGAGTAAGTCCTCTTTGTATTTAATCTTCATCTGGGATCTCTACGTGCTTTTGTCCCTTCCGGTCTGACCAGGGACTCCTCTGACCTTCCAAGAAACCCCCTTTGTGTGTCAATGAGCCCATTCGGCCTGTTCCGAGGTCCTTCCGACATGGCCAGGGGCTGCACTGGCTGCTTTGTCGCCCTGCCGACATGCTCAGGGGCCCCTGCAGTCTGGCGAGGAACTCATCCGGCATATTCAAGGGCCCTTCCGACCGGCCCAGGGACCCTTTCGGTCTACCCAGGGGCCCCTCTGGTTTGCCCAGGAGCCCCTCCGATCTGCCCAGCGACTCTTCTGGTCGGACTGCGCTGGCTGCTTGGCGCCCTGCCGACATGCTCAAGGGGCCCTCCGATCTGCCCTGGGGCCCCTCCATGCTGGCTAGGGGCCAATTCGGCATGTTCAGGGGCCCTTCTTACCCACCCAGGGGTCCTTTTGGTCTGGTCATCCCCCCCGATCTGCACAGGCGCCCTTTGAACTTTCCAGGAGCCCTCTGGTCTCTACAGGGGTCCTCCAGCCTTCTAAGAGGCCCTTCCGATCTGGCAAGGGACTGCGCTGGCTGCTTTGTCGCCTTGCGACATGCTCCGAGGGCCCTCTGACCTGCTCTGGGGCCCCTCCGTGCTGACTAGGGGCCCATTCAGTACGTTCAGGGGCCCTTGTGACCCACCTAGAGGCCCTTACGGTCTGGTCAGGGGCTCCTCTGACCTGCAAAGGGGTCTTTTTAACTTCCCAGGGACCCTCTGTTCTGTCCAGGGGCCCTCCAACCTGCTCAGGGGCCCTTATGGACTGGCAAGGGACTGTGTTGGCCGCTTTGTCGCCCTGTCGACATGCTCAGGGGCCTCTCGACCTGCCCAGGGGCCCCTCTGTGCTGGCTAGGGGCCATTCGACGTGTTCAGGGGGCCCTCTGACCCGCTCGTGGGCCCTTTCGGTCTGGACAGGGGCCCCTCTGACATGCACAGGGCTCTTTTGAACGTATAAGGGGCCCTCTGGTCTTTCGGAGAGGGCCCTGGTGACCCAAAGGGCCTCTGAAGTGCTCTACACTCTCTAAAGGCTACGCTTTGCGTGGTAAAGAGCCCATGATTTCGCGCTTCGCGCGGTCTCGTTGGCCCTTTTCGGCGCGCTGCGTGGGCCGAAAAGGGCCCTCCTGGCCTCCAGGGGGGGGGGGGGGGGGGACCGCACCCACCGCCCACCCCCCTTTGGCTACGTGCCTGATTACTTAAATGCATTTGCATAATGTTGTAAAGTAATTACATTTCCATTTTCTGTTAAATAAATACAATTAAGTCGTTAAGTACAGTTATAACGGCGAGTGGTCTTGATGGTGTGATGGCTATGCACTCTCCGCACGGTGTAGAGTGACGTTACTTACTGGCTCGAGCTGAAAAGAAAGTGCGCTTTCATTTCATGCCAATATTAGTTCACCTTGCTTTCCTCCAACACCATACAACTGCAGAGGAGATAAATATCCCTTTGTGCTTGGCAAAAGCTCATTCATCTCTTCGTTGATGGCATAGCCAGTTCCCGCCGACAGTATCAGCTTTTAAAGTGGCCCATTCATTATTAACGTCGACAATAATTCCTAAGCGCGTTGGGGACTGAGCGTTGGAGTGAGGGCCAGATTGTGGGATTTGGGCGACCCGGAACAGTTTAGAGCATTTCGGACAACTAATCAAATCCCCTTGTTGCGTAAATCCCGTAATGCTGTTGACTGTTATTCTGCATAGAGTTCGCGAAACAAAGACAATTGCCGTGCTCGGCCTGACGAGGCCGCTGCTTTGCCAAACGAGAACTGACCGTAATGCCGCATAGAGCCAATCCTCTTATTATTCGCGCTCATTCGGCGTCATTCTCCATATTCCACGGCCGTGGGTGCTCATTAATCGTCATTGAGTTATCTTTGACGGCATATTCCGGCCGCCACGGACAGGATGTGCGCCCGAACGCCCCCTTAGAGAGGCCTGAACGCCCCCTTAGAGGCCCGAACGTCCCGTAGAGAGCCACAGCCGGCGGCGGGAATCTGGGTCAGTGCGGGGGGCCGGGACCGGGGCCGGAGCTGCGGCTACTTCCTGCGCTGCCATGCGCTCATCGGCCACATCTCCCTGTTCCCGCCGTCCCCGGAGGCGGTGAGGATGAATCATCGGGATGCCTGCGTCCCCCTGGGAAGCGGGAGCGGTCAGATGCGGCGGGGGCGGACAGAGGCAGCAGGGGCGAACAGAGGCAGCAGGGGCCGGCTGGGACCGGTGGCAGACTCACCCTGCCCGGGCACGTGCCGACCGTGGCACCCATGATGCCTGATCCCGCTCCCCGTACCCCGAGGCACGTCTGTGGGGTGTATAAAAAGGTCGACTGATTAATATGGGGCGGCGCACAAAGCAGGCCACCGGCGCTGGGAACCGGCTCCACTGCGGTCCCCAGCCGCCATCGCCGCGCCCGCGATCATTTAACGCCGTAATGGTCCGCTGATCAAAGAAAATTGCATCTCATTCAGACAGCTGATTAATAGTCGAAAGAGAGGTTGACATCGCGCGCGGGTTTGCGGCGCGCGCCGTAAAAAATGGCGCGTGTGACGCGGGAATCACACCCGACAGACTGGCAGTGGTGGCGAGATGTACACAGCTGTCGTTCTGGCACAAGGCAGACAAGCGTGCGCCCGGGATTGTTGTCAAATGGAAGTTTCGCTTTTTAAGTGCCCTGTCTGCGGATTTGCGCGAATGGATCTGCTTACGGAAATGCCTGCAGTGGTTTTGAGTGAAAATCCACAAGTTATTTGTTGGCACTTGAGAACCGATTACGGGCTGTGAAGAAACGAGCATAATCACCACCCTGAAGTCGAAAGGTATGACTCACAGACAATGACTCACTGCTCAGCCGAGTCTCCCAAAGTCCCAGACAATGTTGTTATTGTTGTATCTACTGACTTCGTCTGTAATTGGGCAGTGCGCCTGTAGGCGATTAATACAATATAGTCATATAGTCATACAGTTGAATTGGGAGCATTTCAGAGCTTGAAGTGAAGCCTTTAATTTATTATATATATTATATATATATTGCCTTTAATTTTGTATCGCAACTCCGAAATGTTTAAAGGGAATTTTACTAGATAAAACGAGAGGGATATTTACAAATGTGATGTGAACTGATTCAAAGGGTGTTCCTACAACATGCACTTAAATTGTGAAATTTCGAAGTTACCTTGTCGTTGTTAATCGCTAAATGACTTAGATAATCTTTATACAGTGTGTAACACGCAGAGACAGTTGTTTTGCAGGGCATGTTTAATAACCAACGGGATAGCTGTTTTTTCCAAGTATTTAACTTCAGCGTCATTCATGCAAACAAGTGACTTATGTTTGATTGGACTTATGACAGGCCCTCTCTTCATTGTCGCTATACCACAAGCCACAATGAGTCACAATTGCACGCTTGCACGCCCAATTACGCGTGAAGGAGAGTCGGCCTCACCTTGGCCATTTGGTCCCGGCAGTGCCTCTGTTCGGCGACAACAAAGCGCAGCTCACAGTGACGCCGAATCCCTCCAATCAGCTATCTCTGAGCGATACCGCCGCGCCTCGCGCCCGAGACAGAATCGCAAACTATCCGCCGCCATTACTCATCGGCGGCCGTACGCAGCCGCGCAACGCCGGCTCCTGGTGCACTTCTCGGTTGACAAAAACACCGTTTCAAGGTCTGTCCGGCCGCCGTTGCGTCAGACAATGACCTTCGCCGCAGCGGTGGCTGCCGTACGGGCGGGCCCGCTCCGATATGATCCTGTTTTTACCGCCGCGGCACCACAATAGTCCGTGCTTCTTTAATTAACGGCTGCTGGAGTTTATTTATCGACGAGTGTGCAAAACGGAGACACGCTGAAATTACGGCGCACGCAACCCCGCATGGAAGGAGTCATTTGCGCTGCGGTTTATCTACCGGGAGAGTTTTTGCGTGGGAGCGGGGTATAATTGCGCCAACTATTGATACGGAGGAGCTATGGTTAGTCTCAAGGTGATGTGAATCTCATCACTGGAGCGAGAGGTGCGTAAGTACGGAGGGATACTCGCATATCAGGGTCAATGTTAGTGCTGTACTGCTCTATTATAACGTTATATGTTGCAGTGCAATTTTAGAACCGAAGCAATACGATATTATGCGATATAGTTAGTAGTAATATCCCAGATCATCTACTACCACAGTGAGTATGTAATTTCGAAGCGCTAACAGAATAAACTAACAAACCTTCACGCTTACCCGCGAGCAAACCTAGTCGCGAACATCACACTGATTATCTACTGAATGTGCCTCAGTTAATATCCAATCTCCATTATACTGCAGCCAACAATCCAATCAACAGCCTCTCACACAGCCAACAATCCAATCAACAACCCACACAGCCAACAATCCAATCAACAACCTCTCACACAGCCAACAATCCAATCAACAACCTCTCACACAGCCGGCAGACCCGGCTAACAATCCAATCAACAACCTCTCACACAGCCAACAATCCAATCAACAACCTCTCACACAGCCAACAATCCAATCAACAACCTCTCACACAGCCGGCAGACCCGGCTAACAATCCAATCAACAACCTCTCACACAGCCGGCAACCCTGCCAACAATCCAATCAACAACCTCTCACACAGCCAACAATCCAATCAACAACCTCTCACACAGCCAACAATCCAATCAACAGCCTCTCACACAGCCAACAATCCAATCAACAACCTCTCACACAGCCAACAATCCAATCAACAACCTCTCACACAGCCGGCAGACCCGGCTAACAATCCAATCAACAACCTCTCACACATCCAACAATCCAATCAACAACCTCTCACACAGCCAACAATCCAATCAACAACCTCTCACACAGCCAACAATCCAGTCAACAACCTCTCACACAGCCGGCAGACCCGGCTAACAATCCAATCAACAACCTCTCACACAGCCGGCAATCCTGCCAACAATCCAATCAACAACCTCTCACACAGCCGGCAGACCCGGCTAACAATCCAATCAACAACCTCTCACACAGCCGGCAATCCTGCCAACAATCCAATCAACAACCTCTCACACAGCCGGCAGACTCGACCAACGACACAAGCGCAGCCGGAAGTTTTCCAGACGGTGTGCACAGCGCGTGGGAAAGGCGGCGGGCCATGGCACCGACCGCCGGGTAATGAAGGCACCCGTGCCGGCCATGGCACCGACCCGCCTGGTAATGAAGGCACCCGTGCGGCCATGGTACCGACCCGCCGGGTAATTAAGGCACCCGTGCCGGCCATGGCACCGACCCGCCTGGTAATGAAGGCACCGACCCGCCTGGTAATGAAGGCACCCGTGCGGCCATGGCACCGACCCGCCTGGTAATGAAGGCACCCGTGCGGCCATGGCACCGACCCGCCGGGTAATGAAGGCACCCGTGCCGGCCATGGCACCGACCCGCCTGGTAATGAAGGCACCGACCCGCCGGGTAATGAAGGCACCCGTGCCGGCGGGCTGGCAGGCTGAGGGCTATGTTGCGAGTGGTGGCTGGCTAGAGTTGTCTGTGGCTGGCAGAGGCGCACGATTTCCGAGTGTTGTGGGACTGATTCGGTGGAAGTTCTGAGCTTATTAGAGCCGGAGCAAAAGAGCTGTGAGTCCCCTCGGCTGGGGCACGAACAAATGAGTGAGGCTTGTCGACCCCCCCCCCCCCCCCCACCCCAGTATTTTAGCACTATATCAGTTCGTTCCAGGACGGCTACAGCAGTACATACATGCAACGAAAGCCAAGGAGTGCGATGTCGAATCTCTACATGTATGCAGACACAACCGTTCAGATCTGCCCACGGAGGCGGTTCACGGTGCCACCTGCACCGTCAGTGGCAGCCGTCTGCTGCACCGTCAGTGGCAGCCGTCTGCTGAGTGGCCGACACCGCCGACACCGGACGGGAGCAGGGAGCGGGGAGCGGGTCGGGTCGTGACCCTGCTGCGCCGCCTGGCCCAGTGACCTACAAGGGACCCCAGCGACGGCTCAGTGTGGCGCGGGAGTCGCGGCGGACAACACGCTGAGGGCCATGTCTGCACAGTGGGGGATCCGAACGGGAGTGTTCTGCCTGCTGCTCTGGTGTGCGGCGGCACAGCATACTTCTGAGGTGAGACGGTTAGAATGGGTGTTTTCCCTTGTCTCTTCGGCCGTTACAATGCACACCATTCCGTTTGCGGTGTTTCTGCAAAACATTCGCCACCGTTATACCATTCGCCACCATTAGGTCCCGGTTGGAGATCATTTCTAACAAGACTTTTGTTTTAACACGCGCCCTGGAGGGCCTCTGATAATTATACGCCGGAGGGGGAGGGAGGATCCCCCCCCCCCCCCCCTATGATCTCGAAAACCACGGAACGTAGTGACAAGCAGACAACAACGTTAGATAGCTCGAGACAATCTCTTTCGAAAGTATTTGCTTCATTTTTTTTTCTCAGGTCAATATTGAGGTCACCAGAGGTCATCAAGGGTCAGATTTTCAAGTTTTCAAGACTTCGCTTCGAACACCTCCAAATATCTCGGGAACTATGATAGTTAACAGCAAACGGAAAAAAAGCAATCGAAAAATGCAATCGACATAAGTGTCCTCAGATTGAGCTCAGGTCAATAGTTTAGGCTCCAGAGGTCATCAAATGTCAAGAAGGTGATTTTGTTTGCAATTTTTTTTTATCGCAAATACCTTTTTACCTAATAAAGGTAAAACAATCGTTGTTACGCCATCGTGTTTGTCTCCTCAAGACGCTTCCAAACATATTCATGGTGACGGAGTTAGGTCAACTGAGAAATTTGACCACAGGTCAAGGTCAAGTGGTGACCCAAGTTGGTCATGTTGCATATTGGGAGACGTGTCTCGACGAGACAAACACATTGGTACAATTGTATGTTCTCTATCTTTATTATGTCGATAGTTATTGCCAAAACAGTGTTGGCGGTCACGAAATTTACCTGACCTTAGGTCACCGATATTATAAATCCGAGATAAACAAATTGTTGGTACCTATGACTTTATAAAATCCTGCAAGATTGAAACCTATCGGCCTGAAATTGTGGCTGTGGTACTACTGCAAACGTTTTGGAGTTGAGGTCACCACGTGACCTGGTCTGGTGACCTGACCTGAGATGACTCGAGGTCAAAATTTGTACATAATGTGGAAAGTTCATTGCTGAACAGGTGTGAAAAAACAGCGGCGCTGAGCGCCGCCATTTTTGCGTTATTTACGAAAACTGGTGGGGGGATTTTGCCCCCCCCCCCTCCAGGGCGCGTGTTAAGTGTTCATTTTCCATCTTTCACGACACAATTAAGCAGGGGCCCGGGAACGATTTTAAAGTTGGGGGGGGGGGGGGGGGCGGGGCGAAACCAATTTATTTTTTGTCAATCTTCTCACTTCTCATCTTGGTGCACCTTCTCGTTCTCAAATTTTAATCATTGGAAAACCGAAAACACGGTTCGAAAGCTCATCAAAAATCACTTCAAAACTATTCAACATTTTTTGGTTCAGGTCAATATTGAGGTCACCAGAACAGACTGGTTATTGATTCAACTTTTTTGGAACGATTCAATCATGATCCATTTTGGAATCTGAATGATTCAATCACCGTTCGAATAACGGATACAATTTTGAGAATTGATTCTTTCCAATTCAAAACAAATATTTTAATCGATTCACGTTTGATTCAACATTTAAATATATGTGGTTAATCTATATCAAATCAATACAAATGGAAACATACATATCAGTGATCATTAATCAGTATGATCATTAAAACATTGTTACAGCAATACTATTTCAGTATAAATGAATGTAGCAACTGATACTGCATGTATTTGCACAATTTATCAGTGTACTTGAATCGTTAAGAATCGTTAAATCTTTTGATTCAATCAGCCTTGATTTGATGTGGGTTTGATTCAATCACGATTCATGAATCAAAAGATCTGGTGGTGAATCAATTATTTTTCAATTCAAGGAATTTTGATTGAACGATGCCAATCGATTCAATCAGTGTCGAATCAATAACCAGTCTGCACCAGAGTCCAGAGGTCATTAAAGGTCCGATTTTCCCGTTTTAGGACATCGCTACAGAAACCCCAAAATATCTCGGGAATTATGATAGCTAAGAACAAACGGAAACAAGCAACCAAAAGCTCTTGAAATATGCAATCATTAGATGTCATCAAATTTCATCTCAGTTTAATAGTTGAGGTTCCAGAGGACATCAAATATCAAAAGAGCTATGTTTTGGCAAAACGTTCCCAAACAATTGTTTACCTAATACAGATACGGCAATGATGTTGACGCCATCATGTTCGTCTCGTCAAAGCGCTTCGAATCATATGTATTTGGACCAGTTTAGATCAATTTAGAAATTTGACCTCAGGTCAAGGTCAAGTGGTGACCCAAGTAGGTCATGTTGCATATTGTGAGACGTGTCTCGACGAGACAAACAAACTGATGCCGGTTTCACTTCTTCATCTTCGTTCTATCGAGAGTTATTGACACAAACAGTGTTTGTGACCTCAGCTGACCTCGGCTGACCCTGTAGGGGTCACTGAACACAAATTGAACCTGGATCACTAATACTAGCCTATGATAATATGATCCAGAAGGAATTTAGCTGATAGCATGCGTATCCTCTGAATAGGAAACATTTTAATATTTCCCCATTGACTTATAATGGGAGGTCACGAAATTGACCCGAGCGACGACCTTAGGTCACCGATATACAAAATCTCATATAATCGAATTGTAGGTACCTATGACCTAATTCAATCTTGTAAGTTTGAAACCCATCGGCCAAAACTGTGGCTGTGATACGACCACAAATTTATTTAGAGGTGTGGTCACGTGGCCTGACCTGAGATGACCCGTGGTCAAGAATTGCACACAATGTAGGTAATTGATGCCCGAACAAGTGTGCCAAAAACGGCGGCTGAAACGGCGGCGCTGTGCGCCGTGTGCCGTTTTTGAAACGGCGGCGTTGTGCGACGTGCGATGTTTTTTAAACAGGAAAAACGGCGCGCTGCCGTTTTTTTCGCTATCCTCGAAAACCCTTAGGGGGGGGGGGGCGTCTAAACGCCCCACCCCCGGCACGGCGTGGGCTAACATAAAAAATATGAAAAGTGGGGGTCATGCCACCCCCCGTTTCCTACTATGAACCGTATGCCTTTGTAAACCCGCCTGTCGTCTGTCACGGTAGCCTACGACATTTACGGTAACTCTTGCTTGCAATTGCCGCCCCGTCGGCTGAGACAGAGAGAACAGCTATAGGGCCGCACGCCAGTTCGACCACATCCATAACGTTGACGTGGGATAAACTTATAAACCAAATGCAGCAATTGTTTATCGCAGTCAGTGCGTCATTTTAACGACGACGCGCCAAGCAGATAACTTCCACCAAATGTACTGCTACCAAAGTTTTCCATTATATCTCGTAGAACATAATGGAAAAAGGAAAAGGAAGAAAAAGAAAGGTATACGATACTGCTATAAAGGCAAAGCTTTATAATAATGATACTTATGATATGCTATAAAAGAAAACGAAAACAAATGAAAGTGACATAAAGAGGCTTTCATATTTTATATAACTTTTTGTGAAGACAATTGAAAGAGCTCATTTTTAGGGAAACTTCTGTTCGCCAAAGTTGGGGGGCGCCGCCCCCCCCCCCGGTCCAGATGTTGAGGGGGGCAAGCGTCCCCGCTGCCCCCCTGTTCCCGGGCCCCTGCAATTAAGTCGTTATCATTTTATGGCATCTCTACTCTCCGGCTTCCATTGGTTCATCACGCTTCGAAAAATAATAGCAATATCGCATTGTACCTACCCCACTGGTCATTGGATCATTTCGAGAATTGAAATTATCTACCCATCGGTTCAGACTGGTTATTGATTCGACACTGATTGAATCGATTGGAATAATTTAAACAGAATTCCTTGAATAAAAAATATTTGATTCACCACCAGATCTTTTGATTCATGAATCGTGATTGAATCAAACCCGCATCAAATCCAGGCTGATTGAATCAAAAGACTTAAAGTAATTCAACATAAGCTGTGTATAGGGGAGACTGGGGGAACGCCAAAACCTTTCTGTTTGAATCCTTGTGGCGGACAGACAACTAACTCTACAGAATATCTACACATCATTGGCAAGCCACATCAATTGGCTATCAAAAAAACAAAATTGCGGGTAATGCCGAATGAGTCAAAGTAGCATTTCTCTTACTTCGAACATAAAGTTGATGAGCTTTAGGCATTTCTATCGAAGTGTTTACGGATTAAAATCCCATTTTAAGCAGCCGCAGACTAAAATATTATGCAGGTTGGACTTGCAAACGCAACGATATTTAAAACCACACATTTGTATTTTGTATATGCGAGTGCTGCAACCACAGTGGTCCCTTTTGAAGGATGCCATTTAGGAGATTTTTTTTATTGAAATAGAAAGACGTTGTTTTAAAAGGACTACATTTTTCAAGACCAAGACCAAATTTTTGCAACGCCTAAATTTTGCAGTGCTATTTCGGCTTGCCCCGGGAAACATGTTTTCAATCTATTGTTGTCGAAAGCTGAACTGTGGGGCCAAATAGATTAATTTCATATTCGGGTTATCCTTATACAATATACATGGCAGATTCAGGCACAATTATTCATATCCAAGTATCATGCACTAACGAAAAATTATAGCTCTCTAAAATAGCACATTGTTGATTTTTACGTACCCTAAAAAGCGCTCCAACCGCGCTGCATCTCAGTAAATGGCAGTACCGGCGCGATTTCGGCAGCAACACACCATTTCTAGCTAAGCCTTCTAAAACTGTCAGCAGAAGCCGGTAACTCCCACGTGTTTAAGTGTAATTGATCATTTCGGCTTTTCCCGTAGTTCGGCGTTTCCCCAGTCTCCCCTAATAGGTGTAAGTATCCCCTAATAGGGGATACTTACACATGCGTCAACAAATAATTAGTTCCTGTATCACTGAATTCAGTTCTGATTTTTAAAGGCGTCATCAGATTCAACTCGAGATTAAAACTCAATGCACGATTTACATCAACACATTGCATTATTTGCTAGGCCGAAAATAGCGTCCGTTGTGCGTTGTTAATCGGCTCAAAAACAGCGATCCAGTTCAGTTTTGAATTTAGGCATACCAGCACATATCGGGTGGGACTACTGGGTACTATCACTAAGTGCAAGTTTCTTCAAATTAAATTATAAACTGTGCTGGAAAGGATACATTATTGCGGTACAGTCTTCATATTTTCCATGGATAACAATGCATGTATAAGACTAGAGACTGCTGATCGTGGTGTTGACGCATTAAATAAGTGGTAGACTGCACCGCATGTCACAGAAGATTGCGGTACAGTCTATCTATTCTCAAGGGGCGGTAGATATGAAAACAACAGTCGGCAAGCACCCGCTTAGACATTCGTTAGTTACGTAGGAAGAGATAATCCCGACGGCGAACGATCCTCAAAGTCCATAGTACAGTAAAACACATTGTGCAATGTCTTTGCTATGCCATCTTTTACCAGTCAAGTGTCGGTTCGGTGTGTGTTGTCTATTTTACGAATATTTCGCGTATTTTGTTTTGCCGACTAGCAGCGCGTCTTTAAAACGTTTAGTATGGTCACATCACATTATATGGTGTATTTTCAAAACTAACCCTACGATTTACTGTCCTTTATTTTTAGCAAATAGCAGCGATCATATCCCTGCATTTAGGCATGGTGAGCTGAACCAGACTGTTAAACAGCATTGTTTGAACGATAAGTGGGTGTTGATGCCCTGGCTGACAGAGTCATACAAATATGACAAGGTACCAGGGGCGTCGTGTCCTGAAAATGATTGGTAGGGCCCCAATGCTAACTTTATAGATTTTAAGGTCATTATTACCATGCAACGCCATAGACCTAATGTTAAAATGTGACAATATTGGTGGGCCCTGGCCCTACAAGGCCTATTGAAAACGACACCCATGCAAGGTATCTTATCCGCTGCCGAGGAGTAAAACTACCCTGCTGATCACCTTATTACGTACTATGATGTTCTAGACGTGATTTCTGAGCTCCGGAAACGCTTTCCTTAGCAAACACACCGGGAACAATCATACTCTAATTTACTCGGCTTTGCATTACGGGCACACACAAATGCAGCGCGATGTTCGCTTCGATGATTAAACAGAAAGGCGCTTGATTACATTGCCGGAAGCAGTGCTATGCCAGTTGAAGCGGGTCTTATACCTCCTGTGAAACGCAATTCACGATAACAGGCTGACATGTATCCAAACAGAGTATCCAATCTGAGCTTTTAAGGCGAGTTTGACACGAACTGCTACAAGTAATCAGCAGCGACAGAGATGCACTTAGCGTGATTCTACTCGGCAGGGACTCGTCTAACATGTTAACTGCGGGGGCAAAACCCCCGCAGTCACGCCTCCTACCCCCCCCCCCCCAGCCGATGCAAAACAAGGTCACTGGGGAGGGGGGGGAGTTTTAACCGGTGATAATTGTTGGCGAGATGCACATTGTAACTGTTCTGTGCAAGTTATAGGTCAGGAATGTAGGATCCTATTCAGTTGAGGTGGCTTCTCCCCCCCCCCCCCACGAACTTGGACGAGGAAGTGGGTCAAAACCGATGACAAATCTGTATTTTTGTGGATTTTCACGGTACTTTAAGCGATTTGTCCCAGCTCACCCCCTCCCCCAAGTTTTCTGGAGAAGCTACACCACTGTTATAGGTCATACGACCAGATGCGCACACATATACATATATAGTTATTGTAACTGATCCATGACAAATGGTGTATAATGACAATAATAACTCAAATGATGTTTTATATTATAGGTATTAGCAAAGCTTTCGATAACAAATATCACGATCACTGCAAGATGCTGAAAATGAAAGAAAACACACAGTAGCGGAAACCAACGCAGGTCAAATACGCCTATTTTTCAATAAAAGCATGCGCATTTTTCTATGACACAATCACTGCTAGTTTTGCCGAATTGATTCCATATTTGAAAGTCACACAGCTGAAAGATATTCAATTACCCAGTTTCAGCATATATTTTGGAGCTTAGATGAACTGGACAAAAGCATACAAATTCGATCACATATCACGTGCGAGAGGATCTGGGCTGTCTGGATTCCCGGACTTAGTCGTCCATCACACACTGACACTGCTCCACAAGGTCCGTCGCACTGGGCAGCCTGAGTCTCTGGCCATCCAATTTTACACAAACCGCGAGCGACCCATCACACAACCACGTGCGTAGCACCCGCACAACCAACCTGACAACCTGTAAACAAAAACATTCGGAGATTTACATTTTGTAGCCCTTGCCATTCTATATATTTTGTGGTTTTTGATTGCATTTTCCAAATATGGCCTTTGTACCGTCTGTTAAATTTTAGCTGATTTTTTCGTCAAACTCATGTGTAGTGACATCACTAAATTAGCCATATCTCAAATATTTGTCGACGAAATTGTTTTATTTTTGCACAGAAGACGTAAAATTGAGTTTCACATTGATAACGCTTTGGTTTTTGAGCTATTGCGAAAGTTCGTCAGGAGGCAAGGGCCCAACGCCCCAGTCAATGGCGGGTTAATAACAATGTATAATTTGGCTGCTTATCAATAATCTCAAAATAATAGTTTGAGTGCACAACTATTTATTTTATGAATATTGCTGCCCGTTGGAACGATACCAATGGACTATGGAAAACAAAACAGAGTAATTGGGACTGTTCGTGGACAAGAACAGGTGAAATGGAACTAACCCGGCATTGGCCGAGACACCTTGGCTGGGGGGGAGGGGGGGAGACGTTTTTCGATCACCCCTGTCTAACTCCCGAACTAATGGTCCGCTTTGGACGCGACATGCGGCGATCGAAAGGTCTCAAGGAGCTGAATCTAACAAATTCTTAATATCTGGTTTTAAAGGTATAGGCATAAAGGCATAGATCAGGGCAAGGTCAGGTCAAAGGTCAAAATCGAGGTATTTGAGTGTATGGGGCATACTTTCCGTTCAAAGACTTCGATTGCGACCATGATCACCCAAAGCGGTCTCCAAAGTATAATACACATCCTGCATCGGCTAAATTGAGATTGTTGGCAAAGGTCAAGGCCAAGGTCAGGTCACAAAAGGTCACTATGCGCAAAATAT